>JADRCD010127181.1:0-20501 GCA_019843815.1 Montemys delectorum | reverse complement strand
TATATATATATATATATATATATATATATATATATATCAGAGTATCTGTTATAGATATATATATATATACATGCAAATATAATATGTATGTGTGCACAATAGCAAAGTACACTAAGATTCAAAAACAGACTAGTATTGCTTTTTTAAGAATTATTTACTTTTTGTATATGAGTACACTGTAGTTATCTTCCAGATCCTATTATGGATGTTTTTTGTTTGTTTGTTTGTTTGTTTGTTTTCAAGACAGGGTTTCTCTGTGTAGCCCTGGCTATCCTGGAACTCACTCTGTAGACCAGGCTGGCCTTGAACTCAGAAATCACCTGCCTCTGCCTCCCAAGTGCTGGGACAAATCCTATTATAGATGGTTTTAATCCAGCATGTCGTTGCTGGGACTTGAACTCGGGACTGCTCTGAGAGAGAGAACTCAGTGCTCTTAACCACCAAGCCATCTTTCCAGCCCCAGATTAGGGTTTTAATGAGAAGTTAAATATGTTTTCCACTCTCCCTTTATTGCATTATAGCACTATTGATTAATTGAGAGAAAAAAGAAAATAAATAGCAATCATAGAAGTAGAGATTTGCAAAATTAAATTCAACATATAACATATTTAAATGGTCATATAGATAAATGTGATTGTGTACATGCATGTTTAAGTAGGTTCATGTGTGTGCATAAGAAATCACTGAACTTTGTAAAAAAGGAAAATGCTTTGAAGACTCATCTAGTCACCAAAAGTTCTGTGTGTAAAATAAATATAGATAAAGATACAAATTGTTCAAACATAAGAGGAGAGCATGTACCTGAAGTCAGATTATAAACACGAGATATAGTTATATGGGCTATCATAGCATTTATGCCATATTTGCATTCCAAACTTCAGATTAACTCTTAAACTAGACATCTTAGACAGTTTCTCTCTTTATAGTTCCTGATGTTCCAATTTAAATTTTCAGATTTTTGCAACACAACAGCATATACCCTTCAAAACTAGTAATATGGTAAATAAATATCAAATGTAAGTTAAAAATTATTTCAGTTGTCATATTTAGAAAGTAAAAATACAAGTCATTCAGTTAAATAAGAATCTCAAGTAAGTATTTTAATTTAATTCTATACCTTACAGTACCTATGATACTGACAATTGTTCATTGTTTATCTGATCTTACAACTTAGAAAAATGCCCTGTAGTTCACTAGGAACATTATCTAACACTACATTCAAACCAATGCTCATTTTTTGTGTTCAAAAAGAAAATGTAGCTACCATTCAAATAGCTAAAATGGACCATTAGATAAACATACGCTACAAGTGTGACAAAGTGCATGTATTGTAGTGAATATGATCTTCCATGTTTTGCCCCAACTTACAAGCAAGCTCAGTGTTAGTCAGTTATACTCATGGTACTGGACAACCCTTGGACAGAGCATTGTGGTTTGTCTTGCAGTACTAAAATGCTGTATCCACTAAACATTTTCAGTTTCTCTCTAACTCTATGCACAATCAATCACCACACCACCCTTTGCCTCTATGAATTTTACTTCTCTAGATACAGTTCAGAGGCAGCATGGTAGAGTATTTGCCTCTTATGGACTTATTTCACTTTATAGCATAGTGCCCTCAATTTTTATCCATGTGTTACTGTGCTTAGTGTCTCCTTTTCAAAGGCTGATTTGTATTCCACTGTAAACCTGTATTGCCAGTGTGTTTATCTGTTCACTTAGTCCACCAACCCTATTTATCATTTTTCACTTTTAAATTTTATATTTATTTTTCATTTTTTTATTGGTTATTTTATTTATTTACAGTTCAAATCTTGTCCCCCTTCCCTGTTTCCTTTCTGCAAACCTCTCATCTCACTCTTCTCCCTTTGCCTGTATGAAGATGCACCCCCACTCCCTCTCATTCCTACCTCATAGCTCTAGCCTCCCCTTATGCTGGAATATCAAGCCTCCACAGGACCAAGGGCCTCCCCTCCCATTGATGCCAGATAAGGCAAACTTCTGCTACATATGCAGATAGAGCCATGGATCACTTCACGTGTACACTTTGGTAGATAGTTTAGGCCCTAGGAGATCTGGGTCATCAAGTTAGTTGATATTGTTGTTCTTCTTGAAGGGGGTCACAATCCACTTCAGCTCCTTCAGTCCTTCCCCTAACTCTTCCATTGGAGTCCCCAGACTTAGTTTGTTGGCTGTGAGTATCTGCACCTGTGTTGATCAGGTGCTGACAAAGCTTCTCAGGGGACAGCCATACCAGGACCCTGCCAACAAACACTTGTTAGCATCACCAATAGTGTTGGGGTTTGGTATCTGCAGGTGGGATGGATCCTATATCCTTAGTCACTTCACTCCTTTTAATTACTGTGAATAATGTGGTTCCAAAGATCAGTGCTCAAATGGATCAGCAGAGGAATACTTTGAAATCTTTTAAGTATTTCATTGGTTTTCTAGGGCTTGCGGGAGAAAAAAAATAGAATACCTATTTCTTACTCAACAGACATTATTTCCTGAACCATGCTAAAATGTAAAGGGTCAAGTCCAAGGTCTTAGAAGGCTTGCTTTCTCTAAGGCCTCTTTTCTTTCTTTCTTTCTTTCTTTCTTTCTTTCTTTCTTTCTTTCTTTCTTTCTTTCTTTCTTTCTTTCTTCCTTTCTTTTCTTTTTTTTTTTTAGTATACCCTCACACTTCTTTGCTTGCAAACTTTTTTTTTTAGATATTTTCTTTATTTACATGTAAATTTCTCCATTCCCAGGTTCCCCTCCAAAAAACAAACAAACAAACAAACAAAAACAACAAGAACAAACCCCTTTTGCCTCCCCCCTCCCCATGCCTGCCACCCCACCCTCTCCCACTTATTGGCCCTGGCATTCTCCTACACTGGGGCACAAAACCTTCACAAGGCCAAGGTCCTTTCCTCCTATAGATGATCGAATTTTCGATCCTCTACTATACACATGCTGCCAGAACATTCAGTCCCACCATGTATAGTCCTTGATTGGTGGTTGGGTCCCTGGGAGCTCTGAGGGTACTAGTTAGTAATTGTTGTTCATCCTAAGGGACTGCAAACCCTTC
Organism: Montemys delectorum; assembly: GCA_019843815.1. Taxonomy (NCBI): domain Eukaryota; kingdom Metazoa; phylum Chordata; class Mammalia; order Rodentia; family Muridae; genus Montemys; species Montemys delectorum. The sequence continues at coordinate 17,431 of JADRCD010127181.1, read as the reverse complement.
AGCTCCATAGAACCTTTCTCTAACTCCTTCATTGGGGACCATGTACTCAGTTCAATGAATGGCTGTGAGCCTCTACATCTGTATTGATCAGGTATTGTCAGAGCCTCTTAGGAGATAGCTATATGCTTGTCCTTCCTTCAGTCTCTGCTCCATAGTTAATCTCTGCCACTCCTTCTGTGAGTATTTGGTTCCCCTTTTTAAGAAGGAATGAAATGTCCACCTTTTGGTCTTCCTTCTTCTTAAGTTTCTTGTGATTTGTGGGTTGTTTTTCCTGTATTCCAAACTTCTGGGCTAATAACCACTTATCAGAGAATGCATACCATGTGTGTTCTTTTGTGATTGGGTTACCTCACTCAGGATGATACTCTCCAGATCCATCCATTTCCCTAAGAATTTCATAAATTCATTGTTTTTAATAGCTGAGTAGTACTCCATTGTGTAGATGTACCACAGTTTCTGTATCCATTTCTCTGTTGTTGGAAACATCTGGGTTGTTTCCAGTTTCTGGCTATGATAAATAAGGCTGCTATGAACATGGTGGAGCATGTGTCCTTATTACATGTTGGAGCATCTTCTGGGTATATGCCCAGGAGTGGTATAGCTGGGTCCTCTGGTAGAACTATGTCCAGTTTCCAGAGGAACCACCACACTGATTTCCAGAGTGGTTTTTACCAGTTTGCAATCCCACCAGCAGTGAAGTAGTATTCCTCTTTCTCTACAACCTCTCCAGCATCTGTTGTCACCTGAGTCTTTTATCCTAGCAAATCTGACTGGTGTGAGGTGGAATCTCAGAGTTGTTTTGATTTGTATTTCCCTGATGACTAAGGATGTTGAACCTTTCTTTAGGTGCTTCTCAGCCATTTGGTGTTCATCAGTAGAGAATTCTTTGTTTAGCTCTGTATCTCATTTTTAATAGGGTTATTTGGTTCTCTGGAGACTAACTTCTTGACTTCAGTATATTCATGTTCTCCATGTCTCTTTGAATGATCTACCATGAGTAAATGTCTCTGTCTTAAATTCCTTTTATTAGAAGGATATTAGTCAGTGAGATTACTGCTCAGCCTAATGACTTCATTTTAACTTAATAAAAACTCTAAGGCTATTATGAATGTGAACACATTTTGAGGAATTGGAAATTAAGATCTCAATAGAGCAAATAATATAGGGACTGCATCAGCCTAGAACACACACCTAAACATAGAATTGCTGTGTCATATAAAAAATTATTTATTTTTATTTTATTCTATTGCTTAATTACCATGCAGAGTAATAACAGGTTTTCTTGTGGAATTTTCATATAGAATTTTATTTTGCACTTTGGAAAATAGTTATATGGTTTCTCTAACAGCCATGACATTTTTGTCTTTTATTAATACATAGAAGCTATATTTTATCTATATTCTTATCATAAGCTTTCCATTTACTTATTATACATTCTAATAAATAATGTGAATTATAGATAATTATAGTTTTGGCTTGAATTTTCTTAAGAATTGCAGTGACTATTCTTTTTATTCATTAGATATTTTCTTTATTTACATTTCAAATATAATTCCCTTTCCTGGTTTTCCCTCCAGAAGCTCCCTATCCCGTCCCTCCTCACCTGCTTCTATGACAGTGTTCCTCCTACCTACCCCCCACTTCCATGTCCCGACATTCCCCTTCCCTGGGGCATAGAGCCTTCACAGGACCAAGGATCTCTCCTTCTGTTGATGTCCAACAAGGCATTGACTTTTTTATTTTATTTTTTTATTTTTTTTGGTTTTTCGAGACAGGATTTCTCTGTATATTCCTGGCTGTCCTAGAACTCACTCTGTAGACCAGGCTGGCCTCGAACTCAGAAATCTGCCTGTCTCCCAAGTGCTGGGATTAAAGATGTGCACCACCACTGCCCAGCTGTGATGACTATTCTTGATGACAGATTAACTATATCTGAAATTAAGTAAAACCCAAAAGGCTGAAGACATATAAAAGGGATTTTTCTTAATTAAACTATTTGAAATAACAAAAAACACCTTTGATATGGATATTGTGGTGTGGAAGATCTACTTTTAATTTGATACCCATCTTCTTGTGGCAACATCCATAGGGATATGGAAGAAGGAAGCTCTTTTTTCTTGGCCTGCTTTCTCACACTCTGGCTGGTAAGTCCAGTCCTTCATTAGTATGGCTTCTACCTATTTCTATCCTACTTCTTCAGGATTCTAGAATATACTAAAGAACAGCTGAGACATCAAGCCTCATTGACTGGATGATGATTGGAATTTCTGTTGGTAGACAATCATTAAATTAGTAGCCTGTGGGCTACTCAAATAAATTGTGTATGTGTGTGTGTGTGTGTGTGTGTGTGTGTGTGTGCGTGTGTGTCTGTATAAATTCTATCAATTCTGCTCCTTTACAGAACTCCAAGTAATATAAGAATCAATAATGCTGATTTGTTTATTGGCCATTTATATATCTTCTTTACATAAATGTTCAACCAAGACCTTTTTCTTTCTGAAATTCAGTTTGTTAGGTATTTTCCATTGTTATAATATAGGTAATGTAGCATATATATATATATATATATATATACATATATATATCAGCAAAATTTAATTACTGTTTATTTGTAGTTTAAAATAAGTCTTAAGAAGAAATTTTGACAATGTTTGACTCATCTACTTTAACTACTGTTTCTTGGGGTTTTGGTATCATACATAAAGAAATCATTGTCAGATCGAAAAAAAAGATGTTTTCTAATTTTTAGTTTTAAGAGTTTTATAGTTTTTCTCTTTGTTTTTAGTCTTTAATCCATTATTGTATTAAGTATTATATGTTGTATAAGTGCTCAATGCCATTCTTTATCATACAAACATCCCAATGTCTAATCCTTGCTTGTGGTGAACTCTGTCTTCCCTGTTGAATGATCTCAGTACCATTATTGAAAGCCATTTAATGTGAAAGTTGATTTTGACTTCCCTATTATACTAGTATGTTATTGACTGTTTTTATGCAAGTACTATGTTAATTTGATTCATTTAGTGTAATAATAAGTTTTGGAGTCCAAAAGTATAAATTTCTTAACTTTGATGTTTTTAAATATTGCTCTCACTATTTACTATCCCTTGAAGTTCATCACAAGTTTAGATTAAATTTTCTCTTTGTGGGTAAAAAGGAAAACCCCTCCTCCTCTGCTGCAGGTCAGCCGATCTGGGCCTCCCTCAACCCGAGGGAGAAACAGGGTCCCAGTCAGGTCGACGAGGTGTAGTGAAGAAATGATGGCAGAGACAACACATGAAGTACACAGGATCTGAATGTATCTTTAAAATGGCATCAGACTTTTACAGTCATTGCAAAAGAGAAATGATAAATCTGGCAGCTCAACAGTTGAGGTACATCTGAGGCTACCTGAAACATACTGGGTCTAAAGCAGCAGCCATCTCCTCTGGACTGGTGCTGCACCTCGCCCTTCCCCTACCCCGGGACTGTGGACTGCATGAATCTAAGTCCTAGTTCATCTAAGTTCTGGTTCTAGTCAGTGCACCAGTGCGAGTCCAGCTTGAGTCCGTAAGTTCGAGTCTGAGTGCAAGTCTGAGTCCAATGCACAAAGTGAAAACAAGGTTTATATGATAAACAGAAAACAGAGTGAATGACAAGAGTCACGTAGGTGGGCGGGGGTTACAGCAAGGGGTGCAAGACTGAGGTCACCTAGGCAAGTGACTGCCACCTCAAGGTCGGTAGGATCAGGTAGCCAGATTTGAAGCAGGCAGAAGAGCAATGGTGCCCTCTCTGCTGGGTCTAATTTGGTATTCCTATGCTAATTCCCTGGTTCTGCTGGAGGCAAGGACTAGGAGAATCCAATCTAGCATTTCCTTCTAATTCTCTGGGTCTTGCTGGAGGCATGCACCTGGAATTTCTGATTCTAGCTAATGTCCTTGAGTGAGGGAAGCCCTTCTATTACATTCTAGTATGTAAAACAGTTCTGACTATTGTGGGGCGGCCCTAAGGAATGTGCTTGACCTCTGTTGCTAACTCTAAGGACATTCTATCTGATAAGGCTGGTTCCTTGAGAGAAATTCCAAGCTAAGGACAGCTTGGAATAAAATTACGATAAGTTGGAAACATTGTACTGGCCAGGAAATGATGCCCAATCTTAACCGTTTATGAATCATTTCTTGGGGTACCTTTATGCCTAAATAGGAGGGCATGTTGACGATTAGAAAGACTAATCTGGAACACGTCTGAGTTAGGAGATGCCAGCAACTGAATACCCAGGAGGCACAGGCTCCCTTTTGGGGCCATAACGCCTCTTGTCCTTGATCAGGCTTTTACCCCCGATACTGCAGACGTAACTGGTGTAGACGAATGGGTATGGCACTCCTCTCATAATTGAGTCTTTAATAGGAATTACATAAATATGTTCTTATTTATTTAAGGTCTCTAGAAGTTAGAATCATTTATAACTTCATAACATTGAGTATTGTCTGCTTGCAAAATTAAAGGCATCAGTAAGTAGCACTTTTAAGGACAAAAACTCAGAAATAAATAAAAAGAATTAGACACAGTCTACAAGTCAGAGCTAATATGAAGGAAACATATTAGTCTCTTTACATTATGCTAACAGAGTTGTAAACAATATGGCTTATCTAACAGAGAATGTCCATAATGAAAATTAACACATGTATGTCTAATGAGAAGGCACCTTGAGGGTAGTTTATCTTGGGCCTCTCTGTTCTTGGTTTGTAAAATACCACCTTCTCCCTCAGTCCTCACAGGACTTTTAATCTAAGTTCACCAATAGAGGGATTTCTGTGTTCTATTAAAAGTCCTTAGCTTTCATTTTTGCCTTAGCATTCTCACCTTACACACTATATCAGGAGGCTTAGACAAAAGTAATATCTGTAAATCGGATGCAGAAAGAGAGAAAGAGAAAGAGAGAGAAAGAGAGAGAGAGAGAAAGAGAGAGAGAGCAAGAGAAAGCTAAAAATCTTGTTTAAAAATCCTGAAAGCTTGAAATGGGCAATAGAAAATTAGTAATTTTTATATTATTTGTGAGATGGCATTCTAAGACATAAATTTTATAAATGTAAATATTCAGATATACTCACCCAAGGCATAGTTAAAGATCACAAAGTGCTCTGGGAAAAGACCTTCTAAAAGGGAGTTAGGAACTGCAAAATTATCTACCGATCCAGGAACAGGGATATTTTTAGCTTTAGTACAAAGAGATGGCCCTCAACATTCTTTTTGTTCAATTCAAGCTCATATGTACAGGAAAAAAAATGTGAACATTTCTGGTATGCTGCTATTGGAAAAGTATTAACTCAGATGACTTACAGCTATTAAACTAAATATATCTCTTCGGAATTACTACATTAACAATATAGCTTAATCTTTGGTCACCTATGCATTGAACTGCATGAGGATGAATTTTTCAGGTTTGAAATATCTGTCATCTCTGAGACACTGATAAGCCTTAAAGAACCTTGCTTGAAGGAATTCCACCGTGTTTTATCTACATCTGCCTTCCCAGTTTCAGCCCAACTATTTGATCCTCCCTAGAAAGTTAACATCTTATGAACTAAGAAAATATTTGAACATTTTTAAAGTGCTTCTTGGCCATTTGAGATTCCTCTGTTGAAAATTCTCTGTTAAGTTCTGTACCCCATATTTTAATTGGGATAGTTGGGTTGTTGATGTCTAACTTCATGAGTTCTTTATAAATTTTGGATATTATCCCTCTGCTGGATATAGGATTGATGAAAATCTTTTCCCAATCTGTAGGCTGCAGATTCGTCCCATTGACTTGATCCTTTGTCTTACCAAAGATTTGAAGCTTCATGAGGCCCTTTCTAGCAACTGTTGATCATACAGCCTAGGCCATTTTTGTTCTGCTCAGAAACTTGTCTCCTGTACCAAATGCACTCAAGGGTAATTCCCACTTTCTCTTCTATGAGATTTAGTATTTCCAGTTTTATGTTGAGGTCCTTGATCCACTGGAATCAAGGTTTTGTGTAGGGTAATAAATATGGATCTATTTTTATTCTTCTACATGTAGACATCCAGTTAGACCAGCAGCATTTGTTGAAGCTGTTTTCAGTTTTCCATTGTATGGTTTTGGCTTCTTTATCAAAAATCAAGTGTACATAGGTGTATGGGTTTATTTCTGGGTCTTCAATTAGATTCCATTAATCAATGTGTTTGTTTCTTTATACTAATTTCATACAGTTATTTTACTATTGCTCTGCACTACAGCTTGAGTTTAGGGATTGTGATTCCCCCAGAAGTTCTTTCATTGTTAAGAATTAGTTTTGCTATCCTGAATATTTTAGTTTTCCATATGAAATTGAGAATTGCTCTTTCAAGGTCTATAAAAATTTGTGGATATTAGCCATAAAATACAGGTACCATGCTACACTCTACAGACCCAAAGAAGCTAAACAAGAAGGAAGGCCTCTTATTTGAGGAAGTTTGAATCTTACTTAGAAGGGAGAATAAAGTGTGATAAGAGGCTGATGGAGGAAGGGAACTGGAAGGGAGAGGTAATAGGAAAGGGAATGGGTGTTTCAATATCATGTATGGGGGAGGACAGGAGAGATGGTTAGATGGTCATGAAAATGAATAGAAATCTGTAACTGACAGGGGTGAGGGAGTGAGAGGCATCTTCAGGATGAGACAGAGACTGAAGATAAGGAAGGCACCCAAGAATGAATGAGCGTGACCTTAGCTGTGACCCCCTACTTTGGGGATATGGAACCTGAAGAGGCCATCTTCTGTAACCAGGCAGGAACCCAGTGTGTGATAGAGATGCCAGCCCACACAGAAAACTTTCAACCCAAAATTTATACTATCTACAAGAAATGCAGGCATGAGTGACGGAACAGAGAGTGAGTGAATGACCAACCAATAACCGGCCTACCTTGAGATCCATGCCATGGGCAAGCACCAATCTCTAACATTATTAATGATACTCTATTATGCTTGCAAACAGGAGCATGTTGTCCTGTGAGAGGTTCCACCAAGCAGCTGACTGAGATACAGGCATCCACAGTCTTGGATGAAGTTGGAGACTCTGATGGAAAAATATAAAGAAGTATTGCAGGGCCGCAAAGGGGATAGGAACTCCACAGAAAGACCAACAGAGTCAATTAACCTGGACTCTTAGGGCTCTCAGAGTCTGAACCACCAACCAAAGAACATACATGGCCTAGACCTAAATCTCTGAACATAGATGTAGCAGATGTGCAGCTTGGTCTTCTGAACTATAGAATCGGGGCTATCCCAAAAGCTGTTGCCTATGCCTATGAGTGGGATATGCCCTTCTAGCTGGGCTGCCTTGTCTGGCCTCAGTGGGCGAGAAAGAGCCTAGCCTCTCAGAGACTTGAAGTGCCAGGGTTGGGGAAGTACCCAGGGGCTCCCACCCACTCAGTGGAGAAGGGGAGGAGAGATGGGGGAAGGATTGTGGGAGGGGATGATCTGCAGGCAGGGAGTGAGCCTGATGTAAAATGAATAAGTTAAAAAAATAATTAAAAATATTTGGTTGAGTCTTTATATATATATTATATATATATACATAATATATAATATATATATTACAATATTCTCCAATAATAGTTTATCTTATTTCATTTGCATAATCCTTTAAGAATGCTGAGAAAAGGTTAAGTGCATTTCCAAGGAAATTAGAAATCATATAAGGCAAGGTTGTTGTTTAAATTGATTAAACTGTTTTATCTTTAAAAGACTATTTCTTTAGCTGCATATGTTGTTTTCTTAAAGTTACATTTCAGTTTAATTATTGTATGTTTGTGGATGAATGTGACTGGGCATGAATATTGTGTGTATACATGTTGCATGTGGCGGTCACATGACAACTTACAGGATTTGGTTCTTTCTAGCATGTGTGTCTGGGATTAAACTCAAGCCCTCAGATTCGGCAGCAAGCACTTTTAACACACTGCTCTATCTTATCATCACAGGATATATGTTTTAAAGGAATCAAATTTGTCTTTGATCAATTCACTACTAGAATAGGAACTCAAAATGAAAATACTTTATCAATAAAACCTTATTTCTTAGACTAATATCTGTAATGCCATGATTCAATAGACTAAGAGCTCCTTCTTAAATGGCTAAGCTATATACTCTTGGATAAATAGTTTGTTGGAGATGCTGACACAACTTTACTTCCTATATGGTGCTCTGAACTCAAAGCTATAATAATTAAGCAATTAGGCATGACAGAGAGTGTGAGTTTCCTGAGATAATCACACCTCTGGGGCACTGCAAGTCATGATCCAAAGATAAGTGTTTTTAACCTCCCAGGGGTGTGATTATCAGATGATAACCGCACCCCCAAGGGAAGACTTATGACTCATAAAACAATCTCTACTATAAGGAAAAATGATTATGTTGCTGTATGCAGATGATGCCGGCCATAGAGACTGTTATGTGTTTGCCACAATTAATTAAGAACAGCAAAATGTACAGCATCCTAATTGTGCCAGCACTGATTCCAGGAACTGTGTAGTGTTCTTTCAATGATGGATACAGAGATAATAGAAGAAACCTCTACCTTTCATTTAAAAAACAAAAAAAAATTTGATTAAATAAATCATAAAGATTATATTGACAAAACTTATTAACTAGATTTGATCCTGTGTGATAAATATATTCTTATTATGCAAATTATTCATATGTAAGTAATGAGCATTTGTATATTAGCATTCATTTATTTGTCAAATCAATGATTCATTCATCTATTTTGTTTCACTATTTAGTTAATGTACATGAAATAACAATACTGTAGAATTTTAAAAAGCTGATAATCCATGTCTGGGTAATAGATACAAATAAATAATTTAATTATAATACAATGATGCAAATGGCATTATGTTGGTGACTATAGCATATTATTAAGACAAAGACAAGCTGAAAAAAACTGAGTATGCACCAAAAGGTGGAATCTGCATCACTTCTTTACACCTTATAACAAATTAACCCACAACTAATATGAGACCTCAAAATTTAAAACCCCAAAAGAAAAACATGGCTGAAACAGTTTAAAATAGGCCCAGGAAAAAGACTGGCCTATTGATCTCCCTTAGCTCTAGAAACAGTAATTGACTAATTCTGTTGTATCAAGATATACAGAGAAGGAAAAGTTAGCATTGAGGGGACAATCTCACTATCAAATCTCTTATCTGCAGAAACCAGCAATGAGTCTCCAATAAGACACTATTTCCCAAGAGGATCAGCCAACCTGACTCTTGATGACAGACTAATTACATTTAACCAATTTCATCATATATAGGAGGAGGAGTTTGTTTTTATTAAAATTGACACTTATTCCAGATATGAATTTGGCTTTCACAATGTTCTTTTTTTCAAGTTGACTTCTGTTATCATAGTAATCTATATATTATTTCCTTTGACTAGCATAGTCACTTCTTACTTCACAGGCAATGGTCAGCAATGACATCATTTTCGTGAAGATTTTTTTTTTGTCTAATATTACTGTAGCATACATCATATACCACAGGAATATGGCTTGATAACTTGGTGGAATGGCTTCGGAAAGCACAGTTAAAGCAAAATCTGTTTGAGTAATATTTATAAGATATTGAGTAATATTTATAAGAGTCAAGGATAGGTTTTCCAAAAAGTTGTATATGTTCTGAATCTGTTTTCAAAATATAATATTTTACCAATAGCTCAAATTTATATGTCCAGAAATCAAGGAGCAAAATCAAAAAGAATATACCTCACGAGTCATAGTAACCTATTAAAAAATGTTTGCTTTCCTCTTCCTAGAATCTTATGCTCTTTTGAGCTAAAAACCTTATTTTCTAAGAGTCAACATGGGAAATTCAAATGATTACACTGAACAAGAAACAAAAGATTCTTGACATTAAAAGACATTCTTCCCTGTGAGTCAGTATCCTAAGAATAGAGGCAAAAATTCACTCAAAAGGCAGAGACAGGTGTTTATCTGAGTTCAAGGCCAGCCTGGTTACAGGGAGTTCCATAACAGCCAGAACTACACAGAGAAACCCTGTCTCAAAAACAAAATAACAATAACATACAAACAACAAAAACAAAAACAACTAACGAGTAAAGGTAGAGAACTGATGCAGATTGTTTATCCAAACCACATCAGAAACAGAGATGGAGCAAATATTTCAGGAATAAAAGCACAGGCCAGTCTGCCAGATAAATATCTATTATGTTGAGGCAATTTTTCAAGATAACAAGAGCTTATGAGGTAGTAGAAGTTCTCTGTAAACATCAGGCATGGTCATGCAACCTATTTCACAGATTTTCATTAGTATTACTTTCTTATATTGCTATGAACACGCTCGTGCATAGGTGTGTTAAAGAAATTATTTTATTTTAAGATTTTTCATCACATAGTATGATTTCTTGATTTTCTATTTAAAAACATGTATCATTTCTTCTGAGAAAGAACTTCAAACATTTCAACTTATTGCAGGATACTTGTATCCAATACAAAGATGGCCATATTAGTGTCTTTATTTGGAGAAAAACTATGCTTCATGAAGACCTATGAAATTTCAGAGGACAGTAGTGGACTTGTGTTTACTTTGTGGTCAACTTGCCTTTCCTGCCTAAGCCTATGTATTTTCTGCTGATTTCAGATGTGTATGCCCAGACTCAGGGTTTCTCAGCTTTTGAACATAGAATAACATTCGCAGGTTTCTGTGAGCTGCATAGACTTGAACCTGAGATCAGATTTCACCATTGTTTCTGGTATAATTCGAAAGCTTCAGGCTTCTTGGCCTGAGCAGGTTCAGGTAGCCCAGCATACAAGCAACTACTCAGGAAATTACCAGACTCTGTGGGCATGCACGCCAATCTGAAAACAAAACACCAACCATATATGCAGGATTTATTTATTATTAATTTATAAATGATAGAGGTAATGTCAGCTTTAGAAAAGCCCTGCTGATATTAACTTATCTCTTCCATCTGTGCAAAGAGACACACAATTGTCATTTTATGCAGATACTGACAATCTAATGAAAATTAGATTACTGAGAGTCTCCATGAAAATTCCTGAAAATAGGGTTCTCACTTCCAAGAGCTCATTAAAACTATTATAAACAACTCATTAATTGCAGCATTCTTTTTCTAGTCTTACTAACTTGGTTATTAAAAACATATATATGCCGGGCAGTGGTGGTGCACACCTTTAATCCCAGCACTTGGGAGGCAGAGGCGGGCAGATTTCTGAATTCGAGGCCAGCCTGAACTACAGAGTGAGTTTCAGGACAGCCAGGGCTACAGAGAGAAAACCTGTCTCGAAAAACCAAAAAACAAACAAACAAAAAAACATATATATATATACACATATGTATATGTGTGTATACACAAACACACACACACACACACATATATATATATATATATATATATATATATATATATATATATGTATGTATATACACATATATATATATATGCAGAACACTTCACACCACCAGCTCCAGCTCCGGTTAGTCAAAAAAGGCTGCATAGTTATATTGTGACTATTGAGCAATTATTTTATGCTAAACATGTTGGCACTTTGTTGTTTGTATTATTTTCCTCAGCCTCTTAGCAGTCCTGTAAATTGAACAGTATGGGCATAGGCTCAGTATTTAACTCAATGTAAAGTAGAGCAATGTGTGTATGTATATATGTATATAATGTGTGTACATATGTGTATATATGTATACATATATACATGCATGGTATATATATATATATATATATATATATATATATACATATATATACACACACACATATATATACACACATGGTTAAGTAGATAGCCCAACACCCAATGCATACAGAAAATTCAAATTGGATTCTGAGTCTTTATAAAAAGAAAAGAATATTAAAAATGGGAACAGGATGTGAAGGAAGGTCTGTAGGTAGTGAGAGAGGAACATACAATCCCAATATATTCTACATATGTGTGAAACTGTCAAAAATTTAAATTTAAAATATGATAGTTATTTTTAAAAAGTCATACATGATATATATGTATAATATTAAATAGTAATTAGAAAATATTTATTAAAACTTAGGTAAAGATTAGGTCGAATACCTAATCTTTATTAGTAACAGATTTTAAATCTAATTTTATTCATTTAAAAGATATCAGGAATTTTACTTTAATCAGAGTGTAGCTATTATGTAAATTGCACAGCTTCTTTTGTTGTATAGAGAGACAAAATTTTAAAGTATTAATTTTGAGAAAAGATAAAACAAAATTTGAATTAAATACTCCATATCTCTTTTTGCTGAGTGTTAATATAGGTCAGAAAGTAAAATCCTTGTTATCAGCAATTATGCAACATTGGTACACTAAAGGATGCCACACGTGTATGGATCGTACACAAGATTTTGTTGGTTCTTACTATATGAATCTAGTAACAATAGGAATCTATAATTCAGTAAGGTCATTAATCACACAATAAACTCAACACCATAGGCTGTCATAGGTTGAGTCAATTTTCACATAAACATGATGAAATAGCCAAGACATAAAGTAAGGAAAAACACAGTGGACAACCTATATTGTTCAATAAGTTTTCCTGATTATCCTTGATGAATAAGCTCTATGGAATCTGAGTGTCTGTTCTTGAAAAATAAATTAATAATTTTCTTTGATGGCTTCCGAATCCTTAACCACAGCCCAGCATTTTCAGTTTCTAGAAGAAATGAAACCAGCATGAAGCACTAGATTCAGCCATCAAACTGAAACAGCCACACTGCTGTCTTTTGGCTCATGCACATATATCATGCACAGCCATCAAGTCTCCAAGGTAAACAGTTGCATTAGTTAGAATTAGATCATAGATACAGAAGATATATGAGTATTTAGAAATATGATATTCACTACAAGAAAGTTTATATTATGATAAGTGTACAGAGATAAATGCACAAAATGACCAAAGACAAGTACATTAACCAGAGTCCTATGCAGAAAAGAATAAAGCAAGGCTCTGCTAGAGCCTTACTGATACAGATGCAGATGCTCACAGCCAACCATCTGACTGAGTACAGGGACTCCAATGGAGGAGATAGAGAGAGGACTGAAGGAGCTGAAAGGGTTTGCAACCCCACAGGAAGAACAAAAATATCAACAAACCAGACCCCCAGATCTCTCAAGGACTAAATCTGCATATGTAGCAGAGGATGGCCTTAACTGGCATCAACAGGAGGGGGGCTCTTCGTCCTGTGAAGGCTTGATGCCCCAGCACAGGGGGATTTTAGGGCAGTGAGGCAGGAGTGCACAAGTGGGTGAAAGAACACCCTCATAGAAATAGGGGGGAAGAGGGATGGGATAGGGAGTTTTTGGAGGGGGAAGAGGAAAGGGGGATACCATTTGAAACGTTAAAAAACTAAAATAAAATAACCAATAAAATAGAAAAGAATAAAGCAAATAAAGCCATCTGAGGAAATATTTGTCAAATCACTTCATGAAAAGAAATCCTATATATTGAAAACGTTATATATGTTATAAGACTAAAATATTATTTAAAGTAGAACCTAGTTAATTGAATAAGAAAATAGGCCTATAGTAATTGACAAATGCTGTTCAAAGGAAAATTTAATCGGGTAATGATGAAAATTTAAATATTAGTACTATGTACATTTGGCACTGAAAATATAATCATGAGACTCAGATTTTTTGCAGGTTTCAGGAGCGGTTCACTAGCAATGGAGAAAGAACAACAGGGGAGATTTGAATTCTAATACACAGTCATAAATCCTCGCTATAACCAAATCAAAGCTAACAGGTGATGCTCACTCTCCTGCCAGTGACAGACTACGTGTGGCTGGATATGGTGGCCATTGGTCTTTTGCATTATACTCTGGGAAGCAGTGTATTTCATGAAAGTTCTTCATTCTTTGCTGGTAGCTCCTCCTTCTTATGTGCCTCTACTATCAGAATGGAGAATGGATTTGGTGATGAAGTCATATGCTTCACTGCATTCTGTACCTATATGTTTTCACCCAGATTTCCCTCTTCAACATCCAAAGCAGAAAAATATAAAATATAATAGAGATCAGATATACAATTAAAATGTATATTTTTTCTTTAAAAATATAAAACTAAAAGATCAAATTATAGCATACTTTAAAATACTATTATTTCAATTTATAATCAATAAAATGTTAATGAGATATTTTACACAATTTATATTAATTCTTTAAAGTACTTGGGTATTTTATACTTGTAATTCTATTCAAAAGAAGCTCAGTTCACATGCCTATCTGTAGCTATTCACAACCACTGTCCAGTTTGTGGAGACATGCAAGGAATCAACAACTAGAGACTATATTCTACTTTGGTAGATGCTAAAATTATTTTCTTTTAGATCAAGAAAACAATTTATGTAAACTGGGGAAAGCAGATAATTTCTTGGAAAAATACATTAAATAATTACCATTTAATTGACCTTTCATTTTTCACATAAATGGCTATTTCACATTCTTATTCATGTTACATTGTCTTTGACATCTACAAATAATACTAATATATTACAAATAAGCCTGTACAAACTCAGGGCTAAGGAAACTTTACCATGAGAAGTTACTAGGTTTCTGTGTAATTTTCTTTATAGTAAAGACTCCAAAGCTCTTGCTACTCTACTTTCTTATCAAATGTTTTCCAGTGCCAAACATCATCTAGTGATTGAGAAGGTCTACCACCAAGCCAGGCAGCGGCGGCGCATGCCTTTAATCCTAGCACTTGGAGGCAGAGGCAGGCTGATTTCTAAGGGGTCAAGGCCAGCCTGGTCTAAAGAGTGAGGTCCAGGACAGCCAGAGCTACACAGAGAAACCTTGTCTCAAAAAAACAAAACAAAACAAAACAAAAAACCAAGAGACAGACAGACAGACAGAGAGAGAGAGAGAGAGAGAGAGAGAGAGAGAGAGAGAGAGAGAGAGAGAGAGAGAAGTTGTACCACCTTATCTCTGAATGTGAATGCCTAAGCTATTTTTTTCAACTATATCTATCTGCATACACTAAATCATTTGCCTAAATTCTAGTTTGTATGAGTAGCTGAAAGCTAACTTTTCCCAAGGGAAAAGTTTGAACATGAGAAACTTAGGAGACAACACATTTAAAATTGCCATCCTATCTGGATGACTACAATTATGTCTTGAGTCAATAGGTTATGCTGAAAGTTAATGATTTGTTGGCTCTAAAGTAGTGACCATCTTCTTGTGCATAAGTTGCAGATGGTGGAAAGAAGCAAAGACGTCAATTCAAAGATAGAACTGTGGACTCTAAATGATTCTTAAAGTGACATATATTTGGCTTTTATTTCCCATCAAACTTTTTTTAAAGAAGATAAAATCTCTGCCCTCAGTCATTTAGCACAGGATTCTAAGGAATCATTTGGGAAAAGTTTCAGGGATGATGCTTTTGATAGCATCTGGACTTTAAGTACAATCTAGAAGAGTAAGGACCTCGAGAACTCTATGTATTTCCTGTGCACATCTGAATTTTACCTGCATCATAAAAAGGGAATGAGGGCATTTCTACTATCAGATCTTTCTGCAGTGCATCAGGGCTTTTGCCTCTTTGGGAGGTGATTCAACGGTCACTAACCACTGGGAAAGAGTGCACACCTCAGCAGAAAGTGAGAATCACTAAAGCCAGGTAATATTGCCAGAGCACAGCAGGGTGGTCATGACATTGGCCAGTAATTACCAGCCTGTGTAAAACAGCAAGTTCAAGATAGGGAATGAAAAGACCAACACCTTGTTGACTGGGTGTCCAGACACAATTAGCATACAGCCAGAGACAGGTATATTTTCATAGTGCTTCTCAGTATAAACTTCTAAAGCCCCAGGGGTACCTTCCTCCCAATTCTTTCACAGTTGCAATGTGCTGTTAATACTATTATTGATAGTGATTACAGTGTTATTTTCCATAATATCTTTCTCCTTGGGACCCTAGGCTAAACGCTGCAGAGTTTATGAATAGCATTAATTAAAAAATCTTTGAAAAAACATCAACTTAATGGGGAAAAAAGGATATAGTATTAACTTCTAATGAGTAACAACAGAAAATGACTATTTCAAACAAAAAGAAAGTGTGAAAAAGGAAAGCAACATTTGTCAGTTAGTAAAACAACAGGAAATACAGTCGACAAAGCCGCACTCCGTCAGCTAAACCCGCCTGGGAAAACTGTCGTGTTCCCGTCCACATGAAAAGCTCATTACATAAGATCTTTTAAAATTAAACTAAGAGGTGTAAATGACCATATTTCTAATTTTAAGCTCTGAACTGAGACCCAGAATTAAAGGTATCACAACCGTTAAATTAGACTGGGAGATAAATGGGTATTAGAATGTTCCACTCGACCACAAAGCGAACATCATGAACAAGGTAAAATAGAGAGAGAGAGAGAGAACCGTTTGTTACTGCACACATCCCACCCTGTTTTCGGCATGTTAGCTCTTGCCACCACAAATTGACTATGAAGCTACTTTCTGCTCTGCCAAGGTCTTGATTTTCGGCTGTGTGAGACTTCTATAGTTAGTAGACAGTGTTTGTTGAACAGCTTCTCCATTGCGGGCTGACATGGACTGTTAGTTCAGTAATGCAGCCTCATGAGGTAAATAGTATTATTACAGGCATTGTTTTTCAATTTAAAAAAAAATGTGAGCTGGGTGGCGATTGTACATTTAATCCTAGCATTCAGGAGCCAGAGGTAGACAGATATCTGTGAGTTGTAGACCAGCCTAATCGACAGAGCCAGTTCCAGGACAGCCAGAGCTACACGAAGAAATTTTGTTTCGAAAAGCCTAAACAAACAAACAAACAAACAAACAAATAAATGCAGGAAAACATAGTACAGAACTGGAAGGATTTCCCCAATGCCATACGAGCCAGAGCTGTGAGACTGAAATTGGGTCTAACAGCCTAAACCTAGAATCATCTTCTCAACCAACAATTGTAAATGGCATTGTTTGAGACCTATGGAACACGAATAACTGCTTTCCTGGCGTTGTATATATGGTCTAATAAGGATAGAAGTTAAAACCAAACATCTGAACTTAAGTCTATCTCAAAGTAACAAAGCCTTATAATACAAGAAATGTCCAGCAACGACCCGTGCATCCATTCCACCTCGCCATTTCCTTTTGCCTCCGTGTGTTTCTTTTCTCCCTATCTTTTTTTCTCTCCATCTTAAATACCATTCCATACACTGCGATGCCTGTACGCTTGTGAACTCTAAGCATCATTTAGAATAATACTGAATTTTATAAATCTTTTAGGGTAAATTGAACATTTCATGATTTTCTTAAATAAAACAACTTTTTTTTTCAAATCTAGCTAGAGGTTAATAATGAAAAAAGTTCTGCAGAAATATCTATGTTCAGAATTGTTATGTGTTGGTATCAAATAAAAACAGCT
>JADRCD010127180.1:19296-29345 GCA_019843815.1 Montemys delectorum | reverse complement strand
ATATATATATATATATATATATATATATATATATATATATATATATCAATGGACTCAATTCCCCAATAAAAACACATAGACTATCAGACTGGGTACGTAAACAGGACCCAACATTTTGTTGCATACAGGAAACCCACCTGAGTGACAAAGACAGACACTACCTCAGAATAAAAGGCTGGAAAACAATTTTCCAAGCCAACGGTCCCAAGAAAAAAGCTGGAATAGCCATCTAATAAAATGGACTTTCACCCTAAAGTGATCAAAAAAGATAAGGAGGGACACTTCATACTCATCAAAGGTATGATCTACCAAAATGAACTCTCAATTCTGAACCTCTATGCTCCAAATGCTAGGGCATCTACATTCATAAAAGAAACTTTACTAAAGCTCAAAGCACACATTACAACGCACACAATAGTAGTGGGAGATTTCCACACTCCATTCTCTGCAATGGACAGATCATGGAAACAGAAAATAAACAGAGACACAATGAGAATAACAGAAGTTATGAAACAAATGGATTTAACAAATATTTATAGAACTTTTATACTAAAATTAAAGGATATACCTTCTTCTCAGCACCTCATGGTACCTTCTCCAAAATTGACCATATAATTGGTCACAAATCAGGCCTCCACAGATACAAGAAGATTGAAACAATTCCTTGCATCCTGTCAGATCACCATGGATTAAGGCTGCTTCTCAATAACAACATAAACAATAGAAAGCCCACATACACATGGAAGCTTAACAACAATGTACTCAATGATAACTTGGTCAAGGAAGAAATAAAGAAAGAAATTAAAGACTTTCTAGAGTTTAATGAAAATGAAGCCACAACATACCCAAGCTTATGGGCCACGATGAAAGCAGTCCTAAGAGGAAAACTCATAGCTATAAGTGTATCCAAAAAGAAACTGGAGAGAGCATATTCAAGAAATTAGACAGCACATCTGAAAGATCAAGAACTAAAGAAACAAATTCATCCAAGAGGAGCCAAAGGCAGGAAATAAACAAACTCAGGGTTGAATCAACCAAATAGAAAAAAAAAGAACTATACAAAGAATCAACCAAAGCAGGAGCTGGTTCTTTGAGAAAAATCAACAAAATAGATAAACCCTTAGCCAGACTAACTAGAGGGCACAGAGACATTATCCTAATAAACAAGATCAGAAATGAAAAGGGAGACATAACAACAGACATTGAGGAAATCCAAAATATCATGAGATCCTACTACAAAAGCCTATACTCAACAAAACTGAAAACCTGGATGAAATGGACAATTTTCTAGGCACATACCAGGTATCAAAGTTAAATCAAGATCAGATAAATGATCTAAACAGTCCCATATCTGCTAATGAAATAGAAAAACTCATTAAGAGTCTACCAATCAAAAAAAGCCCAGGACCAGATGGATTTAGTGAAGAGTTTTACCAGACTTTCAAAGAAGACCTAATACCAATACTCCTGAAACTTTTCCACAAAATAGAAACAGAAGGTACTTTATCCAATTCATTCCATGAAGCCACAATTACTCTTAAACCTAAACCACAGAAAGAACTAACAAAGAAACAAAACTTCAGACCAATTTCCCTTATGAATATTGATGCAAAAATTCTCAGTAAAATTCTTGCAAACTGAATCCAAGAGCACATCAAAACGATCATACATCATGATCAAGTAGGCTTCATCCCAGGGATGCAGAGATGGTTCAATATACGGAAATCCATCAGCATAATTCACTATATAAACAAACTCAAAGAAAAAAAAACATATGATAATCTCAATAGATGTGGAGAAAGCATTTGACAAAATCCAACATCCCTTCATGATAAAACGCTTGAAAAGATCAGTAATTCAAGGCCCATATTTAAACATAGTAAAAGCAATATACAGAAAACCAGTAGCCAACATCAAACTAAATGGAGAGAAACTTGAAGCAATCCCACTAAAATCAGGGACTAGACAAGGCTGCCCACTCTCTCTCCCTACCTATTCAATATTGTACTTGAAGTCCTACTTAGAGTGATTAGACAACAAAAGGAGGTCAAGGGGATACAAATTGGAAAAAAATAAGTTAAATTATTACTATTTCCTGATGATATGATAGTATACTTAAGTGACCCAAAAAAATTCCACCAGAGAACTCCTAAACCTGATAAACAACTTCAGCAAAGTGGCTGGATATAAAATTAACTCAAGCAAGTCAGTGGCCTTCCTCTACAGAAAGGATAAACAGGCAGAGAAAGAAATTAGGGAAACAATACCCTTCCCAATAGTCAAAAATAATTTAAAATACCTTGGTGTGACTCTAACTAAGCAAGTAAAAGATCTGTTTGACAAGAACATCAAGTTTCTGAAGAAGGAAATTGAAGAAGATCTCAGAAGATGGAAAGATCTCCCATGCTCATGGATTGACAGGATTAATATAGTAAAAATGGCCATCTTACCAAAGGCAATCTACAGATTCAATGCAATCCCAATCAAAATTTCAACTCAATTTTTCACAGACTTGGAAAGAGCCATTTGCAGATTCATCTGGAAAACAAAAAACCCAGAATAGCGAAAACTATTCTTAACAATAAAAGAACCTCTGGTGGAATCACCATCCCAGACCTTAAGCTGTACTACAGAGCAATTGTGATCAAAACTGCATGGTATTGGTACAGTGACAGGCAGGTAGATCAATGGAATAGAATTGAAGACCCAGAAATGAACCCACACACCTATGGTCACTTGATCTTTGACAAAGGAGCTAAAACCATACAGTGGAAAAAAGACAGCATTTTCAACAGATGATGCTGGCTCAGCTGGCGGTTATGCAAATCGATCCATTCCTATATCCTTGTACAAAGCTCACGTCCAAGTGGATCAAGGACTCCTCATAAAACCAGATACACTGAAACTTATAGAAAAGAAAGTGGAAACATTCTAGAGCACATGGGCACAGGGGAAATTTCCTGAACAGAACACCAATATCTTGTGCTCTAAGATCAAGAATTGACAAATGAGACCTCATAAAATTGCAAAGCTTCTGTAAGGCAAAAGACACTGTCAATAGGACAAAATGGCAACCAACGAATTTGGAAAAGATCTTTACTAATCCTATATCTGATAGAGGGCTAACATCCAATATAAACAACGAACTCAAGAAGTTAGACTCCAGAGAACCAAATAACCCCATTAAAAATGGAGTACGGAGCTAAACAAAGAATTCTCAACTAAGGAATACCGAATGGCTGAGAAGCACCTAAAGAAATGTTCAACATCCTTAGTCATCAGGGAAATTCAAATCAAACCACTCTGAGATTCCACCTCACACCAGTCAGATTGGCTAGAATAAAAGACTCAGGCAACAGCAGATGCTGGAGAGGTTGTGGAGAAAGAGGAACATTCTTTCATTGCTTGTGGGATTTCAAGCTGGTATAACCAATCTGGAAATCAGTTTGGTGGTTCCTGAGGACCCAGCTTTACCATTCCTGGGCATATTCACAGAAGATGCTCCAACATGTAATAAGGACATATGCTCCTTATTCTTATGTTCATAGCAGCCTTATTTATAATAGCCAGAAACTTGAAGCAATCCAGATGTCTCTCAACAGAGGAATGGATACAGAAAATGTGGTACATCTACACAATGGAGTACTACTCCGCTACTAAAAACAATGAATTTATGAAATTCTTAGGGAAATGGATGGATCTGGAGAATATCATCCTGAGTGAGGTAACCCAATCACAAAAGAACACACAAGGTATGCACTCACTGATAAGTGGATATTAGCCCAGAACATCGGAATACACGAAGTACAATCCACAAACTACAAGAAACTCAAGAAAAAGGGAGACCAAACTGTGGATACTTCATTCCTTCTTAAAAGGGGGAAGAAAATTCCCATGGAAGGAGTTGAAGAGAGAAACTATGGAGCAGAGACTGAAGGAAGGACAATCCAGAGACTGGATTCAACCTGGGAATCCTTTCCATATTCAGTCATCAAATCCAGACCCTATTGTGGTTGCCAACAAGTGCTGGCTGACAGAAGCCTGATATAGCTGTCTCCTGAGAGGCTCTGACAGTACCTGACTAACACAGAAGTAGAGGCTCCCAGCCACCCATTGGACTGAGTACAGGGTCCCCAATGAAGGAGCTAGAGAAAGGACCTAAGGAGCTGAAGGGTTTGAAGTCCCTTAGGATGAGCAACAATATGAACTAACTAGTACCCTCATAGCTCCCAGGGACTAAACCACCAACCAAAGAGTACACATGGTGGGACTAATGGCTCTAGCAGCATATGGATAGCAGAGGATGGCCAAGTCGTTCATCAGTGGGAGAAGAGGCCCTTGGCCCAGTGAAGGTTCTGTGCCCCAGTGTAGGAGAATGCTAGGGCTAGGAAGTGGGAGAGGGTGGGTTGGTGAGCAGGGGGAGGGGGAGGGAACAGGAGTTTATTGTTGTTGTTGTTGTTGTTGTTTTATTTTTATTTTATTTTATTTCTTTTTTCAGTGGGGAAACTGGGAAAGAAGATATCATATGACATGTAAATAAAGAAAATATCTAATAAAAAAATATCCAGACATTAGATATAGAATTAAAGACTATTTTGTATTGTGTTCCAAAATAGCATCCCCAAATTAACCCTGTATATTTTGCCTTGCAAAGTGTGATCTCCTACATGCTTCACTATTGACTCTTTAAAAATAAAACCATCATTTGAAAAATAAAAAAACAAGCCTGAAGACCTGAATTTGCAGACCCAGAATCCATGTAAATTCATCTCCTTGTAGATTGTATTTATAATCCTAGTGCACTTACTCTACAATAGGGAGTGGAGCCAGAAGAATCATCAGAATCCCCCAAGTTAGATTATATCAAATATGCCCTGAAGAACAACAACAAAACAAACAAACAAAACCCTGTCTAAAATAAGGTTGGTGGTGAAGTCACATTTAAGGTTTTTATGTGGGCTCCACATACACACTGTGGCAAGTAATCTCTCTCTCTTTCTCTCTCTCTCTCTCTCTCTCTCTCTCTCTCTCTCTCTCTCTCTCTCACACACACACACACACACACACACACACACACTCCCTAAAAAAAAAGATAACACTCTTTCAACCATCCTATGAAATATTTATGAATGAGTTTAATAGATCAAGGAAAAGCTGTGCATGTAGCAGACTCCCCTGCTGGGAGAAATCAAAGATGTACTAAATAAGTAGTTATTAAATACTACGTCATGATTTGTGTGACTGTGAGGAGCCAGACTAAGACTTCTTCAGAGGCCATGATGAAAGGATAAAGAGAACTTTAGATCTGTGTCCTTGTCCAGGAGTGAATTTGACAAGGCTGGTTGATCCATTCCCTTAAAGGAGTAAAGTTGGAGTTCTTGGGAGTTGACTTTTCCCCCTTGAGCTGTGGTAATTATCCCAAGGGAGCTGTCTGAAGTGTTCTGTCTTCTCATGTCAACTTGCCTGATTTAGCTCTCTACTGACATTGACTATTTTCCCTTCTTTGAATGGTATATAAGATGTACTTCTTTATAAACTTATATAAATCATCAGCTTATGCAAGACCTAGCTCTAGCCATTGCTTATTTCTTCCTTATTTCTTATCTCTTATCACAATTTGGGGACATTATTTCTCTAGTCCAGGTAAAATGTTGCCCAGACATGGGATGTGAGAATGACAGAAATCAAGAGTGACTTCAGGCATGATAAATATGTTGAGTAAAAGAATCAGACTAAGGGACTGCCTGAAAATGAGAAGTAAATAAGCAGAATAAAAGGAGAAAAACAGGAAAGGTAGCGATGGAACAGCTGGGAATAAAACACAGCACAGGTGGAGGTGAAGGCGTGGGGAATAAAACATGGCACAGCTGCATTCTAAAGAACACTGCTCATTTTTCCTTTAGACACTTCATCCTCTAGTGTTTTGCTAAAGAGCTTAAAGAAATTCTTTACGTTGGTTCTAAAATTATGATCCCTAGAGTAGTGCCTGTAAATGGAAAGACCTGAGAATGTGCATGAGAAAGTTTTAAAGGTCTCTCATCTGTGAGGGCAATTTGAGTTTCATATGGATGGATTTGTGCTGTGAGCGTTGCTTGGATCCGCAGCATAATGACGATTCATTGTGGTTCAACACCCAGTAAACCAGGTCAGTCTGCTCCAAAACAGATAGGAGGAGAAATGATGAAAACAAATAGCCAAGAAAATACTGATAAAAAGCCAATGGAATCATTGTTAAATTTTTTTACTTCATGATGCCTCTGAGGACAATGAGGAAATTTTTTCTTTTTCTTTTCTTATTCTTTTTCCTTCTTTTTTTTAAGATACAGTTTTTCTCCATTTTTTCCAATAATTTGTTTTTATTCACTTAATCCTGATCACAGCCCCTGTTATGCACCAATTCTGAGGGAAACCCAGAAGACCTCAAGAATTGTGAAGTTTATACTCAGTCTCAGAGGGCAGGTTAGGTGTCAGCACCTGGATTGGATTTCCACACTGGTCCATCAGCCAGACTTTCCCAGAGTCAAAATGAATCTGGGCTCTCATTTTGGTTAGTAAATCTCTCCCCAACAAGGGCTATGGGCATTCAGGGATCACTATAAAGGAGTGGGACACTCGTCCAGTCCCCAAGTCCTCTAGGTAGTCCGTGAATATTGTTGGGTGCCTGTGGCTCCCTGGACCCAGGATTCTTACTAGACAGACACTTCAGCCTTTACAAGCACCAGATGTTAGGCTCCAGTGTCCACCAGGAAGTCCAGAGGCTTCCCTTACCCCACTCTGAGGGTCACCCTGGGCTCAGGGAGGGGGTGTGAGCCCCGACTCCCTCGGGCTTCTTCACCCTAGGTAACCACGATTTTATTTTTAAGCTTTGTATTTGGACACTCTCTGGTCCAGTGTCCTTCCTCCGTACAGCAGGCACACTGGTTCTTACCCAATGGTCAATGGCCCTCTCCAGGTCCAACTGGTGGATTTCTTTCGGTTCCATCCCCTCTGCAATGTTCCAGAGCTGGTGCCTCCTTTCTTTCTGATCCGAATTACCACAGGCTAGCAGGATTTTTGCAGTATCTATTTAACATTTTTCCTGTTTTAATCTTTTCATTCTTAGTGTCCCTGTTATGGTACACTTTTCCACCACCCCCACTAAGTGTCTTCATGACTTTTTAACTAATCTTTCTAGTTTCTGCAGCTTCCCTTTTAGTGTCCGGTGCTGACTGGTTTATAAATGCCAGCACCACTGAGTTAGAGTTTGCCATATCCTCAGGATCTAAGTGTGTATAACAGCGGAAAGCATCCATAATCTTCTCAAGGAACTCTGCAGGGTTCTCATTATCTCTCTGCCTGACATCATACACTTTAGCCAAATTTGTGGGCTGCTTAGCAGCTGCCCTGAGACCCTCCATTAGAGACTAGCGATAGACTTGGAGATGCTCCTTACCTTCCCCCATGTTATAATCTCAAGCTGGTCTCCTGAGGGGGAATCCTTCATCAATATCAGCTGGATTCTGGGTTGGGGTGCCATTGGCACCAGAACCTTCTTCCAAGCCTCCAGGATGATAAGCTCCCTCTCCCCTGTGGTAAAGAGAATCTGCAACAATTGCTGGCAACCATCCCAAGTGGGCTGATGGGTAAAAAGAAAGATATCTGCTAGACCAATGAGCTCTTTAGGGTTGTCAGAGAACTTGGCATGTTCTCTTCTCCAGTTGTAGAGATCAGCCATAGTGAAGGGTCAATAATGGTGTGGCTGGTTCCCCTGCTCATCAATTGACCCTGTCACTCTAAGGTGTAAGATAGTGGAGTCTGCTTCTGATGCTTTGGCCTGGGGTGGTACCACGGCATGTCTGCCTCTGGTCCTCTGGGTCAGAACCCCTCTATCCCTGATGTAGACACTATCGGAACTTGGGGCACCCACTCTGGTGAATACACAGGCAGGAGTAAACCTGGTGCAGGGACCACTGGCTCTGCTGGAGGAATTCCTTGGGGTGGATATACCTGTGTGGGTTCTGTAGGCACAGGTGGAGAAAGGAGTGGCAGAGGTGCCTGTCCCCCTCCCGCCATCCAAGGCATGGATGCATTCGCCTGTGCAGGATTCCCAAGCACAGGTGGGAACTCTTACGGTGAATGCATTTGTGGATAACCGGCCAGCCAAGGCACATACCCTGGCCCTGCTGCCTGCAGGAGTGCAAAGGGAAGCTCCGGTGGACTGGCTAGCCTAGGTGCCTGCCCTGGCCCTGCTCCCTGCGGGAGTGCAGGAGGAAGCTCTGGAGGACCAGCTAAGGCAGGGCCGCTGCTTCAGTCAGAGCTGGAGTCTGAATATAAGGCTGTGGGAATATGAACACTGCTGGCATGCTAGAACAGGATAGAAAAGCTTTGAAGGCTGGGAATCCTCTCATTTTTGTTCTTTTACCATCAGAGCAGGCGTAGTTTCTGGGGGCAAAATAGCATTAGTCAGGGATAATAAAAAGGATTTCACCACTCTTTCTAAGGCAGGACCAGCCGGGAGGCACAGGCCCCATGAGTCACAGGGGAGTCTCAGGGCAGCAGGGACAGGACAAGCTCTAGTCAGAGACACCAAGAGCATCTAACATCAGAGATCAAGAGATGGCAAGAGGCAAATGCAGGAATCCTACCAACAGAACCAAGACTGCTTGGCATCATCAGAACCTAGTACTCCTACCACAGCAAGTCCTGGATATCCCAAAATACAAGAAAAGCAAGATTTGAATCTAAAAACATATCTCAAAATGCTGAAAGAAGAACTTAAGAAGGACAGGAATAACTCCCTTAAAGAAATACAGGAGAGCTGGGCAGTGGTGGCACACGCCTTTAATCCCAGCACTTGGGAGGCAGAGGCAGGCGGACTTCTGAGTTCGAGGCCAGCCTGGTCTACAGAGTGAGTTCCAGGACAGCCAGGGCTACACAGAGAAACCCTGTCTTGAAAAACCAAAAGAAAAAGAAAAAGAAAAAGAAATACAGGAGAATACAGATAAAGAGGTACAAGCTCTTAAAGAAGAAACAAAAAAAACCCCATAAAGAATTACAGGAGATCACAAGTAAACAAGTAGAAGCCCTTAAAGAGCAAACTCAAAAATCCCTTAAGGAATTTCTGGAAAACACAAACAAACAGGTGAAGGAATTGAGTAAAACCATCAAGAACCTAAAAATAGAAATAGAAACAATAAAGAAATCACAAAAAGAGACAACTCTAGAGTTAGAAATCTTAGGAAAGAAGTCAGGAAACATAGATGCAAGCATCACCAACAGAATACAAGAGATAGAACAGAGAATCTCAGGGGCAGAAGATAACATAGACAACATTGACAGAACAGTCAAAGAAAATGCAAAATGCTAAAAGACCTTAACCCAAAACATCCAGGAAATCCAGGACACAATGAGAAGACCAAACCTAAGGATAATAGGTATAGAAGAGAGTGAAGACCTCCAACTTAAAGGGCCAGTAAATATCTTCAACAAAATTATAGAAGAAAACTTCCCTAACCTAAAGAAAGAGATGCCCATGAGCATACAAGAAGCCTATAGAACTCCAAAAAGACTGGACCAGAAAGGAAATTCCTCCCACCACATAACAGTCAAAACACCAAATGCACAAAACAAAGAAAGAATACTAAAAGCAGTAAGGGGAAAAGGTCAAGTAACATACAAAGGCAGGCCTATCAGAATTACACCAGACTTCTCACCAGAGACTATGAAAGCTAGAAGATCCTGGGCAGATGTCATACAGACCCTACAAGAACACAAATGTCAGCCCAGGTTACTATATCCAGCAAAACTCTCAATTACCATAAATGGAGAAAACAAGATATTCCATGACAAAACAAAATTTACACAATATCTTTCCACAAATCCAGCCCTACAAAGGATAATAGATGGAAAACATCAACATAAGGAGCAAAACTACACCCTAGAAGAAGCAAGGAAGTAATCTTTCAACAAATCCACACAAACCTAATTCCACCTCTTACAACAAAAACAACAGGAAGTAACAATTACTTTTTCTTAATATATTAATATGAAAATTAACATTACCAACATAT
>JADRCD010127180.1:0-18896 GCA_019843815.1 Montemys delectorum | reverse complement strand
TTGTGACAGTGTCTTGCTGTGTACAACATAAGGGTCTTGAAATCTCGCTTCTCCTATCTTAGCCTCTCTATTAGTAGTATTGTTTATTTCATGTCTTTACACTATACTATGGTTTTCAGAGCAGCTTATATATTTCAAAAGTATTTATATACCCAAAAGAAACATAGACAATTAAATTGGGAAGAGGCTTGTAAGAGAACAACAAAGAGTGAGACTGAATGATTTGCCTGACATTTGTATTTCTTGTATCAAGTTTGAAGAAGACTTTATAAGTTACTCTTTCTTTGAGATGAATGCTTTTCAAAATTATCACAGCTAATGAACCAAATTCTTACCCTCACCCAATGTCCGTGCCACCCTCCAAGCAGAACCATTGTTCATTCAATCAGTTGGTGAATGACTTTATGGATAGACCATCTTAATACCTACACCATTTCTTAAATGAATGTAACCTGTTCTCTGTGTCCTGAGAACAAAATCACTCACTCAAGTCAAATAGCTTTGACTGTAGCAGGAAGTCTATATCCAAAAATCGAACCCACAATTCATTTCTTGGTGAAGCAGAACTATCAATTCTCAGTTTAGCTATTACGGAGGTAAAATCCTTTGGTGATGTGAAGGTCATTGAAGTATAGCCTTATTACAATGAAATCCAATGTCTAAAATTGTTCTTATTTTGGGCTTGTACCATAGTAAGAGCCAAGATTTTAAACTCTACTAAATACAAAACAAACAAAAAGACTTTATATATTTATGTTCATTTAGGAAAATACCAGTAGTGATGTATTATTTTGAAGTATACAGTTAATATGTTTGGAGTTATTTAAAATTTATATTGAGAACAATGTATTTTCACTATTGCTGTAGACGAACATCTACATAAGACTGTTAAATTGATTGTTGTTTTATATCAAACAACTTTTATAATACTTATTTGTATTATAATGTTTTATAAATTTTAAGGAATATGACAAAAAAGATATTGTAGGTACTGAAGGGGGATCTCTGGGGGGAGTGGGAGTACAAAAGGGAAACAAGAATGTGATTTAATTCTATTTACTTAAAATATGTTTTTAAATGTTAACAAATTCTGATAAATTGAAATCATGTAACTTTTCTCATCATAATCCAATAAAAGTTTAAAAAAAAAAAAAAACGGATTTCACCCAAGGTGGTGGGTTGACAACCAAATCTTTCCAGACTATAGTGTAAGGGACTTGGTCTGGATGTCCCCACCATGGGAAGATCAAAAGTTCCCTCTGCTGGCCATCCCACTCCAAAAGTAGGCCATTCTGAGCTCCAATATGCCTCCATTTTCTTCTTGCTCACATCCACCGAGAGATTGTGAGCTCTAGTCTTCACTTCCTTAAAGTGAGCCAAGATGATGTTAAGGGGGTGGGAAGGAAGAGAAAGATAGTCAGTCTGTCCCATTGCATCAGTCACCATCCAATATAGCAGAAGACTAGACACTGTGAGAAACACCACTGACAGAGCCACACGCACAAGATAGCTACGCCATGACTGGAAACAAATCCAAATGCTACGACTCACAGACTGCTCCTTGAACACTTTTAAAAGATGGGCAGGAACCTCATCTGCCCTGAATTCTGAGACAACAGGAACGTCTCTCTGCCTCTCACAACCATAGCCGTAAAGCGCATCTGCTATGACTACTTCTGGCCGCATATGCTGTTACCTCGAGGATTTTCCTGATGCAGAAATACAGCCAGAAAGAACAATGTGAACAGTGAACAACAGACAATACAGAAACACTGACACTCGCCACACTCACTCACCAGCTTTGAACTCTCCGGACTGAAGATTCCAGAGATCGGCTGAGGAATGAGCCTGGATGAGCTCTGAAATGTTACGCCCCAATTCTGCAGGAAACCTAGAAGAGCTCAAAAATTGCAGAGTCCGCTACAATTTGTAAAAGAGTCATTTTCATTCCGAGTCTTGTCTAGGACCACACACCTCCTACAGCGTAGGTTCAGAGAGTGACCCCCGGCTCGGGTACTTTAACACTTATATACAGAACAGTTAGAAATTCTTTGAATGCTTAAGGTGAACGGGAGGCAGGTTAGGTAAGTCACAACTCAGACACGATACCATTTGGTAGGGCCGAACTATGAGGCTGGGACAGGGATTAAAGACTGTCTTTTGTGGAGCTATCAGGAACTAGATTTATGGCCAGCCACAACTGTCTGTGACCTCTCATTACCTCTTTTCTATGATTTAAATGTAGAGCCCTAATTTCCTTTCTTCAAGGACAGGCACCAGCTAGCTGTACCTGCTTATCTATGAGAGTTCTGGCCTTGGCACCACCGAAGTTGAGGAGTTTTCATCATTTGTCTTACTCAGGCTGCTTGAGTCTTCTTGGAGTAGCCGGGGAGGTAGAAAGAACCCCCGCATTTGCTGCAAGAGCTAGGGGGAGCAGGGCTTCTGAGGGGCAATGCAGAGGTAAACTGTAGAAGCAAGACTAAACGGTGCTTGCTGTGGGAGAGATTCTAGGGGGAAGGAGGACTTCTGCAAGCCAACTGTGCACCTCACCCCTCTTTTCTCTACTCTCAATCCCATCTATACAAATCCCACTATCATTGTCCCCCCCCCTTCTACTCAGAGAAGGGGAAGCCCCATCTGGTGACGTATAGTCCTAGAAGAAACAGGCATATCCTCTCCCACTGTGGCCCAACGGACAGTCCAGGTAAAGGAAGGAGATTCAACGGCAGGGACCAGAGACCAAGATAGTCCCTCCTCCACTTGTTAGGACACCCAGATGCAGACAGAGCTGCACATTGGTGGACAAGTCTCTGTGAGGCCCTATGGGTCTAGGTTAGTTGACTCTACAGGTTTTCCTGTGGTGTCATCGGAAAGCCCCTCTGGCTTGCTAAATTCTATCCCCAACTGTTCTACGAGACTCCCTGGGCTCCTCCTAATGTTTGATTGAGGATCTCTGCAACTGCCTTTATATGCTGCTGGATGCAGCCTCCCAGGAGACATTTATGCTAGATTCTTGTCTGCAAGCATAGTTGAGTATCATTAATAGGGCCAGGGGTTAACTCTCCCACATGGGCTCAGTCTCAAGTTGGGGTAATCACTGGTTGACTGTTTTCTCAGTCTCTGCTCCATCTTTATCCCAATGTATCCTGTAGGCAAGACAAATTTTGGGTTGGAGGTTTTGTGGGTGGATTGATGTCCTCCTTCCTCTGGAAGTCCTGCCTGGTTATAGGAGGTGTTCACTTAAGTTTCTGTATCCCCTTCTGGTAGGAATCTCAATTAGGGTCACCCCAGACTGTATCCTCCTCTGTCCCAACCTCCAGCTAGTCCTAGAGATGTCCCCCCATGATTGACTTCAATTCTCACTACTGCCCCTCTCTTGACCCCTACACCTGATCACCATCCACATTTCCCTCTCACCCCTCTCTTTCTCAATTCCCCCTCTCCATCCACCTCTGATAACTATTTAGTATCCCTGTGGCACAGTGGGGCATCTTTTAGGTCTATGCCCAGGAATGGTATAGCTGGCTTAAAATCACCTGAGATGGCTCCTACTCCTTTAACTGAACCAAGTACCCCTCTTCTTTATTCACTTACAGAATTATTAGATCTACTATGAAAACCTTCCACCCTTCATTTGTGGAGCCTGAGCCCCCTGATTAAATATGTAGATTTAAAAAAAAACATGCTTCTTCTGTTTGCTTGTTTTTGTTTTGTGCTTGTTTTGTATTTTTCCAGCAGGCAAGGGATTTGACAGTGGAGAAAAGGAGGATATGAGTATAAATGTAGCCTGGAGGCCCTGGCTTACACAGCAAGGGAGCCACCCTACTCCTGTGTTCAGTATCTGCATAGAGGAGGAACAGATGGCCCCAGACCAAGCTGGTGGGTCAAAGCTGCCTATAGATTTGAGTGTGGGTTAGGTGGGTAGGTGACAGGCAGACCCCAACTCAGTCAGCTTCATAATGACAAAATATTTCAATTGTTTCCCACCTTCAACTTTTCTATTCTCCTTCCTTAACTCAATTTCTATATATTATGCTTTACCAGTTCATATTTGGAGGCTAATCTATCTGGTGACTCCCAACTCACTGACTCACTAAAAGCAGAGTAGCTACTGCTGACGCATTGCTCTGTGCTATTAACGTTTAAGCAGCAAAGTTGACTCTGCAATGTGAGAGTTGTCCACCCCACCTCCTCAGAGTTAAGCATGCTTTCTCTTGTTATGCCCTTAGCACTATTCCTAAGTTAGACCCATGCTCTGGCTCTGTGACAGTGGAAAGAAACAAAACAGCCTTAAAGATCTTCCTGCAAGATAAAAACTAAACCAGAGCAGGTAATGTTTCCTAGGGTGCTTTAAGAATTATGCTATTTGATCTCTTTCCTCTTTTCTGCAACCACTCTCTCAACTACCTACAGACTCAACTCCCTTGAACTAAAAATATGTTTATGTTGGAATTTTTAGTTTTAAATTTTTGATAAAGTTTTTACATGATGCAAAATACTAACATACCAACAAAGACCTAACTCTCTGAGATTGAAAGATTCCACCAACAACTACAAAAAAAAATCAAGTACAATTACAGATGCTGCCACTGAAGAGCCATGGAGGTCACTCTGCTTAACATCTAAAGAGGTGATTCACTCTACTTCAGGACACACTTTCCCAGTGGACAGTTGCTTTAGATGAGAATAATATACAGTGCCTTTAAATATCACACACACAGACACACACACACACCCCACTTAAAGAATTTTAAAGATATTTTTAATGTATACAGACTATTCAAATACAAACTAATAATCAAATAGGTTTTTAAAAATCCAACACGGGGCTTCTGCCTCATCTTCTAAGTCAATAACTGCTCTTTTCCTATCTCCAACTGTAGTAGCCTAAAAGGATTAAATCATGGGCTAAGCTTCTGCCAAGGACCATGTCTGGGTCCATGGTCCTACTGCAACCAAGGGTCATGTAGATGTCTGCGGCCCATGTTACCCCAAAGGCCATGAAAATGTTCATGGTCTGCGCTGCTGCCTGAAGCCATTTTGATGTCCATGTGCCATATTGCTGTTCAAGGTCATATTGATGCCACTGACCTGTGCTGCCACCTAAGGCCATGTCGATATACATAGTCCTTGCTGCCACAGAGAGCCATGTCTGTGCCCATGGTTCTACCTACGGTAGCTGGGATCTGTGTTGATGTCCATGTTCTGTGTTACCACCAGAGGTCATGTGCACATCTGTAATTTGGCTGTACCCTGAAGCTATGTTGATGTGCTTGGCCTGTAATGCTGCTCAGTGCTATGATGGTGTCTGCAGCCCCTGCAGCTGCAAAGGGCCATGATGATGCTCATGTCCCGTACTACACTGAGGTCTGAGGTATATGATGACATCAGAGACCATGTGTAAGTCCACAATCCATGTTTCTGCTGACTGTAAAGGACAGGAAAGTTACTTTAACCATTGTATTTATGACTTCAGACGCACAGCTGAGAAAGAGGAACACAGAAGGCTTCTGTAACAACCCATATCCCCACTCCCCCAAAAAGTAACAGCCTATCAAAGAAATAAAAAAAATCCTAAGATTTGTGATAAGAATGCTAAAGTGTAGCTCTCCACAACTTATAGCTTCAGGTGTGGGTACTGGATGGGAAATGACTCAGTCTTTGTTAAGGAGTTTGCCACAGGGAGTTTGACTATGCTCCAATAAGCATATGGACATCAAAATTTGAACTTGTTTTATTTTTATTCTTTTTCTTGGGGGGGTGGAGGTGAAGGTCATAAATGGGGTGCAGACCTGGGAGGACTGGGAAGTAAGTATGCTAATGTTCACTATGTGAAATTTCAAATAATCAATAAAAATATTGTTAAATGTCAACATTCCTTCACAATAAAAGGAGATGTACAGTATATTCTTATTGTAGACAGCCCTGGTCTTGTATTTTGATGCTAATTCTCTTCTCCTGGAAAGTACTGCAAACTAGGAGCAAATCACATATACAGGTGCCTTGTGACCCTTCTCCCCACCTTAACTTTTCAAATAAAGGCTAAGGCCAATGATTGGACAGCAGGAGGGAAGGTGGAGCTAAAAAGTTTTGGGGAAAAGGGGAGAGAGGAGACAGGGAAGGAGACTGGAGAAGAGGACGACAGAGGAGAATGAGGTGGAAGGAAGATGGAGCTGAAGCACATGGCTTGGAGAAATCGCAAGTCATATGGGATCTAATAGGTGGGAATAGAGTAGTATAGTGGTAGATCCACCCAATCTAGGTGAGTAGCTTGTATACCAATTAACTGAGTTGTGAATTCATTGATTTGGTAAATTGGGTTAAAAATTTACCACAAGACATTCTAGCCAATTTTATTTTAAAAATAAAAAGGGAGGGACTATTTACAAGACTACATTATCATATGGTATTAAAAATTAAGAATGTAAATAAACATGAAAAATATGGAATTAAAATGATATTGAATAATAAAAATTTTAAGAATAAAAGAAAATTATTTTAATAAATAATTACACATAAAAATATATGAATAATTTTAATAAATAAAGTTATGTAGGAAGATTGATATGGATATATATTTACAAAATAAATAGCTAAAATAAAAGGCCTTTATAAGTTATTAAAGTCTGAATAAGTTATTTAAAGTATATAGAGGATAAGATTTAAAAATTGTATATTTAGCTTATAAGAGTTAAGATCAATCGTTACAAAAAATCTGTCTATAACACATTAATAACTAAGATTCCTTTTAAAAAGATCTGGCTTTTAAAATATTACGTAATAGTTATAATTATCAGACTGAAGTAATTGACCTTCTGGATGTTTCATTAATTCCAAAGATGGGAGAAGAAAGACCACTAACCAAGTCATCATAGCTAAATTAATTAGAGAAGCTTTTTTATTCATATCCACAGGTTGCTTCCCCTCAGGCACTTTGAGAGGTCATCATTGTATGTGAAGATGAGAGTTTTATAGCTCAAGGGTAGGGGATTTCCAAATGGGCAGAACGTATTTGAAGGCAAACTAGATGGGGTTAGAGGGACAGAATCATAAGCATAACAATTTAATCCTGACAATCCTCTGAAACAAAGACATGATTACAAGGTGGGCATAACAACAGGTAATCATAACAAAGAATTCATAGGTGGTCATATAACCTTTTGAAGCAAAGGTAGGTTTGCAAACTGGTTATAAACAACTTTTTGAAACAAAGGCATAATTTCCACTCCTGGAGCAGGCAGTACAGACCATCTGTAGTTAAGGTTACAGCTGGGGTATAGCCCACTTCTTGAGAAACAAGTTTAATCATAAACAGGAATGAACCTACTTTGTCTTTACTATAAAATGGCTTCTAAGTCTAAGATAGAGGAACACTGGTTGTTCAGTTTCCCATGTAGTATCTGCACTGTTCTCTTTAACGATACTATTATACCACCCACCATGTCTATTTCTCATTTATGGGTCAGTATGTGTATGTTTTCATGTTTTCATATGAGTGACCCATAAAGCCTATGACTTTGGAGTCTTGAAAGATTCCACTGTACAGTTTTCCAAAAATTATCAATTTATTCATCACTTTTGTTTTCCAGTCTCCAGTTACCAACAGATTACCCTACTAATGGACATTCCCCACTATGCAGTAAGAATCTGATGCCATGGTTTCAGAATGGAATGTCCCCATTGAGTGCTGAGTTCTAAAGAACTCTGTGCCTTCTGAGTGAACAATCTGAGGTGTTGGTTGACTTGTCTTAGAAGTGCTCTCCTGGCCTAGATCTGTATGAAGATAACTTCCTAGGACCCCGCATTGGCCAGGTCCTCCTATAATACTTCCAGAGAGAAAGGTTTAACGGGACCTTTGCCTGTGAACCACAACCCTGCACAATATGAGTGTCTATGGGATTTGGGGAGAAGATGAACAACCATGGCATGGGCATCCTTAGCACAGAAATAACCTGCTTACAAGTGCCTCTCTTCCTACTTCAACTTCATTCACTAGAGATTTCAACTTTTTTTTCACACCCAGGGTCCCCTTAGCCTTTCCATCTCTGTCCCTTTGATGCTGATTGAAAAGACCTAGATGTGAAGCATGAATACTGAAATGGTCATGTATAGATATAGCCACAAAAGTAACCTTAAAGGGACAAGGAATGAAGGCACATATATAACAGAGGACTGCCTGGTCTGGCCTCAGTGGGAGAAGATGTGCCTAATCCTCAAGAGACTTGAGGCCTCAGGGAAGTGGGGTCCTGGTAGGGAGAAGCACCCTCTCAGAGGCAATGGGGATGGGGAATTGTATGAGGAAATGTGGGAGGGGAGATGGGGGATAACAGCTAGAATGTAAAAAATAAAATACTTTTTTTTTAAAAAAAATCTGGTTTTAATAAATGCTAGCTCTAAATTCCTTAACCTAAGTCACAATGGCTGGATATGAATGCTTGTAACTCAGGTTATTTATACTGGAGTGATAATGACTAACTAAAGCCTACCAGTGCAAAGGGAATCATGTTTAACTGGGCCACTTGCTCAGATAATGTAAGGCCAATGAGTGGGAAATGAAGAGAGCTATCTGTACCAAACTAGTTAAAAGAACAGTAGGTGCTTATGGTTCACACTTTTCCTGCTCCTGGAGTACACCTGTCACCAGGAGACATTAGACCGGTATTCTTGGCTCCTGACTTCATGTGCTCACAAAAATCTACGTGCAGCCATACTTACATCCTCAGATTCAAAACATGAGAGGACCCCTGAATTTTTATTAATCCTACAGAAATAGACATGGCAGGGTGCATGACCACTGATGCCCATGCAATAGACATCCAACAAGTTCAGCATATCCGGTTCCCTACTCAAATCAAGAAAAACTCAACTGTCGTGCAAGAAAGTATAGTCATTCTCCAGAATAAAATAGATTAATTAGTAGTAATGGTTCCCCAAAATCCTAGAGAATAAGATTTAATTACCACTGAGAAGAAAGGCATATGCATGGTCTGAAATATGGAATGCTGTTGTAGTGGCTATTCCTGGTTGTCAACTTGACTACGTCTGACATGAACTACAATCCAGAATTAGAAGGCTCACCTGTGGCCCTAATCTGGAGGCTGAGAGATACAAGTTTCTGACCTGAATCTTGGCATGGAGACCTTGAGGAAAGTGGCTACGAATCCCATAGGATTAACATAAAAATCTCTATGAGTTCAAGATCATCTGGGATTAAGGGTGTGGTGGCATAGTGGCTATGAATCCTAGAAGATTAAGACTGGAAGATCTACAAGTTCAAGCAAGGTCATCTGGGGTTAAAGGTGTGGTGGCACACACCTTTAACCTGGGCCACACTTTTGCTGGAGACCTATATAAGGACATTGGAAGAAGGAAGGCTCTCTCTGCTTCGCCTGCTTGCCTTGTGGGACTGAGCAAATGCTGGATCCTTGGACTTCCATTCACAGCTGCTGTCGACTGCTGTTGGGAGTTAATTGTTGGGAGTTGGACTACAAACTGTAAGTCATCAATAAATCCCTTTACTACATAGAGACTACCATAAATTCTGTGACTCTAGAAAACCCTGACTAAGACAGCTGTTTATATGCTAAACAGTCAGGAATACCAAAATTTCCTCCCAAAAAAATACTATAAGTGATCAAGATTAGAGGCACCAATGAATGCCAATAGAGTACACTGCAGATGATATTCCAGGAATAACAACCCACTCCTTCAA
Organism: Montemys delectorum; assembly: GCA_019843815.1. Lineage (NCBI taxonomy): Eukaryota > Metazoa > Chordata > Mammalia > Rodentia > Muridae > Montemys > Montemys delectorum. The sequence continues at coordinate 9,184 of JADRCD010127180.1, read as the reverse complement.
CATAGATTTATAAAGAGCTATGAAGATGAGTAGGAGGTATGAAGTAGATAAAATAGAAAAGACCAATTATTAGATCCTGATTTATTAATCATTAACTTAACTCTTAATATGTAAATAAGTAAAGTATTATTTATACTTTCTACTTGCCAGGTGTAACTCCACTTGCTACCTGGAATAAGATGGCCTTGAACTGATGAAACATTATAGTCCTTCACAGCTGATGAATGATTGCCTTACCTTCACATCTTGTACTTTTAAAATATCACATGTGCCAGTCGTGGTGGCGCGCGCCGGTAGGATTTGCTGAAGGAGGCAGAGGCAGGAGGATCGCGAGTTCGAGGCCAGCCTGGGCTAAAATATCACATGAGAATTCAAACTGTGTATGAGGTAGATAAGGGAGCAATAATTCCTCTTCTGGAGGCCCTGAGTTCAATTCCCAGCACCTACATGGTGGCTCACAAATGCCTACAACTGTAGTCCTATGGGATCCAGCTTTCTTCTGATGTGCAAAACTCTAATATACATAAAATATGTAAATAAATATTTAGAGCAGAGATAATTAAAAACTGGATCCAGGACTGAAGCCATTTATGAGGTATCTGGTTTCAGTTTACCAGTGACATCTCTTCTTTTCTACTCTCACTGGTATTGAGGTGCTTATTCCAGAAACATTAGTTATCAAAACAAAAATTCATCAAATGGATATTGCAATTCTAAATATTTATGCATCAAACAGAAAGACACCAAAGGTAATGAAAGAAACATAAATACAGCTATCATGACATACTGACCCTCACTCATTGATATTGGGTGACTTCAATATTGACTTTCACCATTAGTCAGGTCATTGAAATGAAAACTAAAACAAAGAAATGCTAGAGATAATTGATGCTATAAACCAAGTTAATCTAGTAGACATTTACAGAACAGTCTACCCAAATCCTAAAAGATACACTTTCTTTTCACCAGCCCATGTAATTTTTTTCAAAATTAAACACATACAGTCTGTCTGGGCTGGTCTGTGCCCTGAGCAGAGCTTGGGCACAAGCTCTGCAGCCAGTCCCACAACACCCAGAGGAAGCTCCACTCCCAGTGCTCTAACATGCCCAGGATCAGAGGTGAGGAGGACACAACATTTGTCCCAATATCAGGAGTAATTGGGACCCAAGCACACAGGAACTATGCGAGCACAGTGGCTTGGGTTGCTTCCGGTTTGTCTGGGCCCTGAGCAGACCTTGGGAACAAACTCTGCAGCCAGTCCCAAAGCACCCAGAGGAAGATTCACTCCCAGGTGCTCTAACAAGCCCAGGGTCACAGGATCCCAGAATCACAGGATCACAGAGACAGCTTGACTCTGAGGAGTTCTGACACAACCAGTATCACAGGAAGGACAGGCTCCACTCAGATTTAGCAAGGGCAGGTAGCACTAGAGATAACCAGATGATGTGGGGCAAGCGTAGAATATAAGCAACATAAACCAAGGTTCCTTGGCATCATCAGAACCCAATACTCCCAACCATAGCAAGTCCTGGACACACTATCACACTGGAAAAGCAAGATTCAGATATAAAATCACTTCTCATTGTGATGATACAGGACTTTAAGAAAGACATAAATAGCACCCTCAAAGAAATACAGGAGAACACAGGTAAACAGCTAGAAGCCCTTCAAGAGGAAACACAAAAGTCTCTTAAAGAACTACAGGAAAACACAATCAAACAGGTGAAGAAAATGAGTAAAAACCATCCAGAATCTAAAAATAGAAATAGAAACAACAGAGAAATCAGGAAGAGAGACAACCCTGGCCATACAAAACCTAGGAAAGAAATCAGGAGTCGTAGATGCAAATATCATCAACAGAATACAAGAGATAGAAGAGAGAATCTCAGGGGCAGAAGACACCATAGAAAACATTGACACAACAGTCAAAGAAAATGCAAAAAGCAAAAAGCTCCTCACCCAGAACATCCAGGAAATCCAGAATGCAATGAGAAGACCAAACCTAAGGATAATAGGTATAGAAGAGAGTGAAGACTCCTAAGGTAATGAACCAGTAAATATTTTCAACAAAATTATAGAAGAAAACTTACATAACCTAAAGAAAGAGATGCCCATGAATATACAAGAAGCCTACAGAACTCCAAATAGACTGGACCAGAAAAGAAATTCCTCCTGTCACATAATAATCAAAACACCAAATGCACTAAACAAAGAATTTTAAAAGCAGTAAGGGAAAATGGTCAAGTAACATATAAAGGTAGGTCTATCAGAATTACACCAGACATCTCACCAGACTATAAAAGCTAGAAGATCCTGGGCAGATGTCATACAGACTATACAAGAACACAAATGCCAGCCCAGGCTATTATACCCAGCAAAACTCTCAATTACCATAGATGGAGAAAACAAGATATTCCATGACAAAACAAAATTATGCAATATATTTCCACAAATCCAGCCCTACAAAGGATAATAGATGGAAAACATCAACGTAAGGAGCAAAACTACATCCTAGAAGCAAGAAAGTAATCTTTTAACAAATCCACACAAATCTAATTCCACCTCTTACAACAAAAACAACAGGAATGTCACAATTACTTTTTCTTAATATATTAATATGAAAATTAATATTACCAACATATTCTAATTGATTGAAATCCAAAAACATGAAGAATTATAAATTTGTTGATTGTCTCCCAATGGTCTCTTTAATTTGGTAATTAGAGAAATAGGTCCAATATTATACAATCCATATACACTTTCAGCTTGTTTGTTCATGATAGTGTCTTGCTGTGTACAACATAATGGTCTTGAGATCTTGCTTCTCCTATCTTAGCCTATTAATAGTATTGCTTATTTCATGTTTTTACACTATACTATGATTTTCACAACAGCTTACATATTTTAAAAGTGTTTGTATACTTTTAATGTAGACAATTTATGTACTTTTAAATGTGGACAATTAAATTGGGAGGGGGCTTGTAGAGAACAACAAAGAGCAAGACTGAATGTTTTACTTGATGTCTGTAACTCTTGTATCAAGTTACCACAGTAAGAGCCAAGATTTTAAGCTTTACTAAATACAAAACAAACAAACAAACAAAAACACTTTATATATTTATGTTCATTTAAGAAAATATTAGTAGTAATGTATTATTTTGAAATATACACTTAATACATTTGGAGTTATTTAAAATTTATATTGAGAAAAATGTTTGTATTTTCAGCATTGCCATAGACAAGCATCTACATAAGACTGTTCAATTGATTGTTGTTTTATATCAAACAACTTTTATAATACTCATTTTTATTGTTATAATATTTTATAAATTTTAAGGAATATAACAAAAAAGATATTGTAGGTATTGAAGGATGGTCTCTGGGAGGAGTTGGGGTACAAAAGGGAAACAAGAATGTGATTTAATTCTATTTACTTAAAAAAAGTTTTTAAATGTGAACAAATACAGATAAATTGAAATCATGTAAGTTTCCTTATCACATTGCAATAAAACTTTAAAAAAATTGAACACAAACTCATCATAAAGCAAGTATCAACTAGTATAAGAAATTTGAAATAATACCTAACACCCTATCTGGCCACCATGAATTAGAAATGGGCATCATCCACAATAGTGTCTTAGGATTTTACTGCTCTGAATAGACACCATGAACAAGGCAACTCTTATAAGGACAATATTTAATGGGGGCTGGCTTACAGGTTCTGTGCATTATCACCAAGGTGGGGACATGGCAGCATCTAGGTAAGTATGGTGTGGGAAGACCTGAATGTTCTACATCTTCATCTGAAAGCTACTAACAGAATATTGACTTCCAGGCAGCTAGGATGAAGGACTTAAGCCCACACCCACAGTGACATACCTACTCCAGCAAGGCCACACCTCCTAATAGTGCCATTCCCTGAGCCAAGCATAAATAAATCATCACATTCCACTCCCTGACCACCAGAGGCTTGTTCAAACATATGAGTCTATGGGGGCCATACCTAAACATAGCATAATGGAAAATATATTTAGTCCAACTTCAAGAGTCCCCATAGTCTTTATCAGTCTCAACAATGTTAAAAGTCCAAAGTCCAAGGTCTCTTCTGAGATTCATCACTTAACTGTTATGCCCAAAGCAAGACAGGAAGTGAGCTGGGCAAACACCAAACTCTACATCCTCCATGTCTGATGTCAAAGCAGTCTTCAGATATCCAACTCCTTTTTCATTTTTGTTGACTGCAACTAATTTCTTTCTGTTGAGCTGGTTCAACTCCTTTTTAGCAGCATTCCTCAGCAGATACCCCACATCTCTGGCATGTCAAGTATCTTGGGGTCTCCAAGGCAACTTCAATGTTACAGCTTCTTGAATCAATATCTAGGATACACACATGAGCTTCTGGGCTCCTCCAAAGGTGCTGATGTCACTTCTCCAGCTCTATCCTCTGTAGCATTGTAAGCTCAAGTTTATACACTCTACTGCTGTTGCTGCTCTTGGTGATCATCCAATAGTACTGGCCTCTCCAATGTACTGGAGTCTTCTACTACAACCAGGTTTCACCAATAGCTTCTCTTAGGCTCTCTTCATGGTGCCAAGGCTCAAATTCTTAGCATGACCCCTTTAGTCCTGGGCCATCAACTACAACTGAGACTGCACCTTCACCAATCTCATCCCATGGCCTCTCACAATGCTAAGCCTCAGCTGCTCTCCATGTCCCCTTCATGCCTTCAAAACCAGTACAACCTGGGTGATTCTTACACATTACCAGTTATAGCTGAAGCATGAGGTACAACCTTGGCAACCTCTACAACACAGCTTCTTTGTGCTCTTGTAAAATACTTCCCAGAAGATTTTACCTCAGTGATGCTGGTTTCTTCTTAATCATCACTAATTTCTTTTCTCCAGCTAACCAGCATCAATTGTCCCAGTAGTCTCTTCTGTTCTTGACTCTAAAGCCAGAGTCACATAGCTGAAGCTGCCAAGCTCTGCCACTTGCTGGAGCTGGAACATGGTCCCTTTGTTCTATTACATCATCAGCATTCTGTTTTCCAACTCCCTCAATGTGAACGCTTGGCTGTCCTGGAACTTGTTTTGTAGATTGACCTTCAACTTAGAGATCTGCATGGCTCTGTCTTCTGGGATTAAAGATGTGTACCATCATGCCTGGGTTTAAGGTTTTTGTCACCTAGAACTTCCTTTGTCCCAGGCTGGTCTTAACTCAAGAGATCTGCTTGGCTTTGTCTTCTGGGATTAAAAGTATGTAACAACATGCCTGGACTAAAATTTAGCTGGGTTATATCCTGCCCCAAAGTCCCACTCCCTTAAACTGCTAACTCATAAAGCATACAATTTAGCTTCATTCTACTACCTAGTGTGCCTTTAATACTTGAACAATATATTTTGTATTTTTCCTTTCTCAACTTGTTTCTTTTCATTAAAAGGTTCTTCATAAGAGTGAACTTTAGTAACCAAACAACAAACTTTATACCAGGTTGTTTTGACTTTCTTTTTCTAAGCAATCAATCTAAATCTCTTCACCTTATCCTCAAACAGACTCTTCAGACAGGGACAAAACACAACCATATTCTTCACAAAAATACCACAAAACAGTCTCTATGCCACATAATAAAGTTCTTCTCCACTGAAACCTCTTGGGCCAAGTCTGCACAATTTAAATCATTCTCAGCAACAAAGTCTTCCATATTCATACTAGGATGGCTCATTAAGCCCTACTTAAAACATTCCATGGCTTTCCAAATCCAAAGTCCACAATCCACATTCTTCCAAACAAAGACATGGTCAGACCTATCACAGCAATATCCCACTTCTGGTATCAAGTTCTGTGAACAGGTACCATGAACAAGGCAATTCTTATAAGAACAACATTTAATTGGGGCTGGCTCACAGGTTCAGAGGTTCAGTCTATTATTACCAAGGTGGGAACACAGCAGGATCCAAGCAGGTATGGTGCAGGAGGAGCAGAGATTTCTACATTTTCATCTAAAGGCTGTTAGCAGAATACTCACTTCCAGGCATCTAGGATGAGGGTCTTGAAGCTCACACTCACAGTGACACACCTACCTTCTAATAGTGCCACTCTCTGGGTGGAACATATACAAACCATCACAAACAGAAACAACAGAAAGTTTATAAACTCATGGAAACTGAACAACTCTCTAATGAATGGCAAATAGATCAAAACAGAAATTAAGAAGAAAATTTAAAAACTTTTTATAATTGAATGCAAATGAAAACACAGCATACTGAAATCTATGGTACATGTTAAAGGTAGGGCTAAGCACCAAGTTTATGGCACTTAATGCCTACAAAAAAATGGAGGGATATCACATTAGCAACTGAATAGCTCACGTGAAAACTCTAGGACAAAAGAAGAAATAACACCCAATGTAGTAAACACAGCAAGAAGTATACAAACCCAAGGCTTAAATTAATGAAATAGAGACAAGCAAACAAACAAAATTCAAAGAATTAAAGCAAATTGTTGGTTCTTTAAGAAAATTAATAAGATTCACAAACTTTTAGCCAAAGTAACTAAAGGATCCACACACAGAATCCACATTAATAAATATAGAGATGAAAGAGGGGAGTTCACAATAGACATCAAGGAAATCCAGAGAATCCTAAGGATATACTTTAATTTTCTTTTGACTTCACCAAATTTGGAAATCCAAAAGAAATGTGTAAGTTTCTTGATATGTATGACCTACATGACCTACCAAAGTTAAATCAAGATCAGACAAGCAATTTAAACAAAAATGAAGAACATATCCAAATGAATACCCACCACGATCAAGCTGGCTTCATCACAGAGCTACAGGAATGATTAAACATATATAAATTGTAATGTAATGTACTATATATACAGCTTGAAAGTAAAAAACTCACATGATCATCTTTATCATCTCATTAAATTCATAAAAGACCTGTGACAAAATCCAGTACCCCTTCACAATAAAAGTTTTAGAGAGACTAGGAATATGAGACATACCTCACCATAGTAAGGGCAGCTTAGAGCAAGCCCCAGAACCAACAACAACATAAATGGAGAGAAACTAAAAGCTATTATCCTAAAACCACAAACAAGACAAGGCTGTCCACTCTCTCCATACCTATTTAATATAATATTTGAAGTCCTTAGCTAGAGCAATAAGACAACGGAAGGGGATCAAAGGGATACAAATTGGAAAGGAAGAAGTCAAACACCAAAAATTCTTCCACAATACTTCTACAACTGAAAAACACTTACAGCAAAATAGTAGAATATAAAACTAACACACAAAAATCTGCAGTCCTCCTATATACAATTTGAAAATAGACTGAGAAAGAAATCAGGAAAACAATATCTTTCATAATAGCCTCAATTGATATATATAAAATATCTTGGGGTAACACTACCTAAGCAAGCAAAAGACTTGGATAATACAAACTATAGTCATTGAAGGAAGAAATTGAAGAAAATATCAGAAGATGAAAATATCTCCCATGCTTGTGGGGTTGATAGAGTTCATGTATTAAAATAGACATTCTATAGGAAACAATCTGCATCTTCAATGCAATTCTCCATCAAAATTCCAAAACAGTTCTTCACAGAAACAAAAGATAAGTATCTGCTTCATGCGGAAATACAAAATTCCCATGACAGCTTAAAACAGTCCCGGATAATAAAACGAACTGCTGGAAGTATCACCATTTCTGATTTCAAGTTTTATAGCAGAGCTATGGTAATAAAAACAGTGTGGCATAGACACAGCAGACTTGTTAATCAATGTGATAGAACTGAAAGTCCTAGAAATAAATCCACACATAACTGGACACCAATTTTTTTGATAAAGATGCCAGAAATTCACACTAGAAAAAGAATAGCATCTTCAACAAATTGTTCTGGTCAAACAGGATGTCTGCATGTACAAGAACCCAAATACATCCAGACTTATCACCCTGCACCAAACTCAACTCCAAATGGATCAAAAACTTCAACATGAATCCAAAATCACTGAAACTTATAGAAGAAATATTTAGAAATAGCTTTGATTTCATTGGCACAAGAAAGGTGTTTCTCACCATGACACCAATGGCACAGGCAATTTATAAATGGGACATAATGAATGTGAAAAGCTTCAGAATAGCAAAGGACACTGTCATTTGGAAAAAGTGTCAGTCTACAGAACAAAAAAAAAAAAACCCTTTTATTTCCTACTACACATCCTATATAGGACTAATATTCAAAATCAATAAAGAACTCAAGAAACTGGATTTCAAAAATGAAATGAAAACAACAAGCCCCCAAATAATCTAATTAAAAGATCAGATACAGATCTAAACAGAGAATTCTTAATATAGGAAACTCAAATAGCTGAAAAACACTTAAAGGAATGTTCAAATTTTTTAGCAATCAGGGAAATGCAAATAAAAATCACCTTGAAGCTTCAGTAAACCTGTCAGAATGGCTAAGGTAAACAAAACAAACAACAACAAAACAAGTGATACCTCATGCTGTTGGGAACGTGGAGTAAGAGGAACACTGCTCCATTGCTGGTGGGAGCACAAACTTATTCAGCCCTATGGAAATCAGTGTAGTAATTCCTCAGAAATTTGTAAATAGATATGCCTCAAGATCCAGCTATAACACTCTTGGAGATATACCCAAAAGCTGCTTACCACAAAGACACTTGCTAAGCCATGTTCATTGCTGCTCTATTCATAATAGCCAGAAATTGTAAACACACTAGATATCCCTCAACAGAAAAAAATAAGTAAAGAAAGTGTGATACAATTCCCTAACAGAATGTTGTTCAGCCATTTAAAATGATGTCATGAAATTTATACGCAGATGGATGGAACTTGGAAAAATTCATCCCACGTGAGGTACTTTAAATTCACTAAGACAAATATGGTATTTATATTTGGAAATTTGCAGCAAAGTCAATGATAACCAATCTAAAATCCTCAGAATCAAAGGGGATGGGACTAAAGGGAACAGATATCCACATCTATCCTATTTCCCTTTCCTAACAAGAGCTATCTGTGTATCTAGTCAAGATGGGGCATACAGAGAGGAGTTAAATAATGGAATATGGGGAGAGACAATTAAAATTATGGGGTACCTGAGGGATAGTGTGGAAACATATAAACATGTATGAAGGTGAATCGTAAAAAAAAAAAA
>JADRCD010127177.1:0-16565 GCA_019843815.1 Montemys delectorum | reverse complement strand
GCTGATGCCTGCTTCAACAACTATTTTATGAAAGAACTGTTCCCCTGAAAAGCATGCTTTCTCCCCACCCACCAACCCCAGGGTTATCCCAGTGTTTAGTGACACAGAAATGACTCTTTACTTTCCTCAAAGGAGAACCTGTTCTTAGTAGTTCAAATACTTCAAGCCTTCACTCCAAAGTAATCACTTTTCCATCAATGCTCTTGTTCTAAATGGTAGATTGTTTTTCTTTGTTTGTTCCTTTTGATTTACATTGTCTCTGCTATTTCTTTTGTGAAGTACTAAATTAATTAAAAATAGACCATGGATATTTATTAAAGAAGCTTCATCAGCACCAAATACTTTATAAAGCGACCTCTCATGTGTTAGTATTTTGTTAGGAAAACATTCTTGTGATTTTCGTCAACACCCCTAGAGGAGTTTTTCTTCACCAGTGGAATGGGGAATTAACCGAAAAACGTTTATTTTTTAGACTGATTTTATTTCAATTGACTTTTCTATATTTTTCAAATTAATGGAAGACAACTATATCAATAAACAATTAAAACATAGAGATAATGAACTCTCTCTATACACATGTTAAATGGATATTGCATTCTAAGTATTGGCATAAAAGCTTCGCATACATTCACTCTTTTTATCCTTTCTGCTCTATAAGTTAGATGCTGGGGTTTTTCCTCTTTTACAGCTATGTAAACTGATATGTGGCAAATTAAAAATATAAACATCCTGGCTCTCAGTTTATATTGCCGCATGGCCTCAGAGCAGCTATTGGATTATAATAGCATTTCAGTATGAAAGACTTGTTTCCTTTGTCTTTGCAGACCTTGAGGGATTCTAGGCACAAAGTTTTGATAGTTATTTACAGTTTTAGACTACAAATTAATTGTTGGCCTAATCATTACTCAAGGGGATTAGTATATATTCAAGACCTATATATTTCTATAAGAAAATAGAAATTAATAATTTGCCATTTTACATGTGCTGTTTAATTAACATATGATACAACATTGTTACCAGAAATAATTCTGGTATTAAGTGAAAAGATACAACTAAGTAAATTCCCATCAGGTGAGAGAAATAGAAACAACTTTTGAAATCTAATGTCCTTGTTTTGAAGCCCAGTTTCACCACTGAGAAATAAGTTACTTACTAGTTTTAACATTAAGTTATTTAGTAATTAAATACTTCTGGATCAAGAACAAGATCAGGATTATCAGATCCGTTGTCTCTAAATCAGGAGAATAGGCTGTTAATGAAAATCTGAGCCTATTTCTATGTACTAGAGAACTTCTGTTTCACAGACAGTCTCTTTGTATTGTCAAAGACAGGCCATCATGAGGATTTGTAGAACTGGAATATCTAAGCTTAAATGATGTGATACAGATCTTTCAATGCAAATATAACATCATTGATAGAAAAATATGTGGTATTATTTTTCAGAATTTCTAGACAGTATGACAGTCTTGAACTATACTCATGATCAACCATGTTGTTCACATAATGTATGTATTGTCCTGTGAAAAGAAGTGTTTGCCCATTTCAGTATTGGTTCCTAGAATAAAGGAGGCAGTTTGAATTTGCAGCAGCATAAAAAAATACTTACTTCAGATTCTTGAAACATGAAAATAATTTATACATGATGTTGATGAAATTACACTTTTATTGTATTTCAGATAGCCTATAAGTCATAGAAGTATCTGGTGTCAGGATCAAATAAGATTATCCATTTAAACCACATATACAGTGGTTGCTATGTAATTAAGGGAATTACTATCATCTCTTACATTATGTGTTTATTGAATCAAATGTGCTTAAGGACAATGTGGTCCTACCCTAGCTGAAACTTTCAATACTTCATAATCAGGTAGGCTCTTTAGAACAAGTAGACAACATGAATCTATTTAGAGAGAAGTCATATGAGTTATTACACAGTAGAGTATGGATGATTAAATGGAAACAAGCAGTAAAATGTTCAGCCAACAGGCAGACATAACCTCTTTGATTCTTTAAGCAGGCAATATTGAGCTGAAATTAAAGAAGTAAGCAGGAAAATCTTAGAGTAGGAAACCAGGAGGAAGTCAGAGAAGTTTGGAATGAAGGGAAATACATGATATAGAAGGACTTGAAAAGAAAGAGACATGATGCCTGTGGCACTGTCTCATGTTGAATCTGTACTGGGCAAGCAAAACAGTTGTGAATCTTGGATGGTCTATGAATGAAGATGTGTTTGAGGTAGGGAGATGTGAAAATGTTGTCATAGAAGCAAAGAGAAAAATACAAATGAGTAAAACCCTTTTGATGGTCAAAATCCTACCAAAAAGAAGGCCAATTTGAATAATTTTAGCAACTTTGTGATATTTATCTTGTTTTATAATCTAAGACTCCTTTTACCATAGTACATTCCTAATATTCATTTATGATTGCATTGCATATCCTCAAATGTCTTGCATATGTGTTATGACAATTTTACTGAACTGAAGTGATGAAAACATTGGCATTTAGAGTGTGTACACATAGGTACCCAATTAAAACAGGACCTTAGTCTTCCAAGACACAGAGTTTTCTCAGTGTATCCAAACAGGAACTATGTTACTTGGCTCTAAAGGGGATGCATAAGAACATAATGACTTGTGAATCTTTTCTTTAGCTTTCTCATTTACATATGATTTACTGAATTATTTTTCTGGCTTTAGATGCTTAAGAAAAAAATCACTGAAAGATTCACAAAACTGTAGAAAAATGTGTTTGTATAGCTCTAGTTCAGATTATGATAATGGAGAAATATGACTGATGAGTTGATCTCATGCCTTCTATAGTAACCTGCCTAAACATTAAGTTTTAATTTATGTATTTCCTAATCAGATATATTTTTGTGGCATGTAGAGTGACAGATAATGGAGTGGCTGAGGGAATGAAATGGAATTTTCTCCTTTGATCTGTTTTAAAGATTCCTCTACTTCATGGGTTGTTAGATTTATTATAAAAGAGTAGTAAGTAAAAATGTTGAGGTATATAAGATGTGGAATAGAAAGCGATTAAATAATTTTACATGGGATTAGATAAAGGAAAAGAAAGAAAATCTCTACTCACTATTTCTGTTCCCTACAGCACAAAGTCTAGTTAGTGTCCTAAGGTTAGAAGGACCATATATACAACTAAATTCAAGAAAAAAAGTCAAGAAGTAAGAAAATTGCAGAGTAACATCTTGACCAGAGGCACTTTTTATTATTACCAACAATATGTATGAGAAAACAGAAGAATCAAGGGTAGATCCAAAGCCAGGCTAAAGGTAATAAAATGTGTACCTGTATTTTAAATAAACATAAAACTTGATTTGCATAAAATTTAAGGGACTCAGTCAGTTTTGAGAAAATCATCTGATTTTTGTCAACTTTAACAAACTATACATGTAAAGCAATCTGTAGAAATATATGCAAAATTAAATAATATATTTTACTTATGACTCCAAGCTATTCAAGAGTGTGAAGGAAGTATTTTCTCATTGCCTGAATTTGATTTACATGGATGCATTGGGATGTAACATAAATTCTGTCTGTGGTTATTCTTATTGGGGAATGGAAGCCACATGTAATTCTGCAAATCTCATAGATCTTAAAAATAAGAAATATATAGAGGGCTTTTGTTACAAGTCTTCAGTTTAATTGCTATTATTAATCTTCTTTATTTGAGGCAGTAAAAGGTAACCACTGGCTCAGTGAGCAGCCTGCCAGCAAGCCAAGCACACCATAGTGTTGACAGCCTTTCTTGGGAGTCCTAGATGGACTGTTTCTAACTAAACCACTGTGTAATTATAGCTCCTTTGTGATTTCACATTCTCATCTTACAGTCGATTTTCTTCCTTTGATGTATCATGAGTAGCTTATCTGAAAACATCAATATGCCTTTGAAAAGGAGAAAATCAAATTGTAACAGTTTATGTTCTCCTAATGTGTGCATAGCCAAAGGGAGAGATGGCAAATAGGTACACTGTTTCACACATTTCCAGATTGCAGCTGTTTGAAACATCCCTGTACTCCCATATTCACTCCAATGTAGTGCAACTATGTTTTCTTTTGTATTTATACTTCTCCAACCAAAAGGCAGAGGATCAAACATTACTGTACATCTAAATGACATATACATTACAGGTGAAGGAACTAAGACTCTTACTCCTCAGAGCTACAACTGTACAAAATAGTTTCAAAAATTATTAACTACATACATTTCATTTTCAATTGTTTTAGGCAAAGAGGATGTTTCATTTGTTTTAATATGTCTGCGAGTAAAAGAATTTAAGATTATAGTTCTCAGTTTTGATTTCACAAAATATATGTCTAAATATAATATTTTGATTTAATTGTGAAAATTTTGTACATGTATTCAAGTTAATTTCATCTTATCTCCTCAATTACCTTTCCTTAGTTACCCCAATGAATGTCTTTTCCCAACTTCATTTCCTCATTATAATTATTATTATTATTATTATTATTATTGCCATTATTATTATCCCTATGACTCCAATTAGTGCTGATTATATGTGCCTGGTATTGCATTATCCTCTGGGAAATGAGACCTGCTGATGCTAGATCTCTGAAGCAAATCAACTCTGACTCCCTCAGAGGTCATACACTGCTGACAGCATTGTAGCCAAGGGTAGGGTACTGGAAGCATTTCCTTCATCTCTGCTGGAATTTTTCCTGGCTTTATCTTGTACAGTTCTTCTGCTAACAACCACAGCTGTTGTGAGTTAAGGTATGTATCAGCCAGGTTATGTCCAGAAAACAACATTTCATGGCTTTCCTCCTCATCTACCAGCTCTTAGGGTATTTCTTCACCCTCCTTCACAATGTTTCCTGAGCCTTCGAAAAGTTGTTATAGGTAATCTCTTCACATCTGAGAACTCACTATCAGTTAACATTTTTAACAATTCTAAATCTCTGCATTAGATACTACCTACTGTACAAAGAGTGGCTTTGAACAAATTTGAAAGCAACACAAGTTCATGACTATGAATAGAGATACTAAGAAGGTATGTTGAGAGTATCACCATCTAGCAAAAGAACACAGCTACTTAGGTTCATACCTAAGGTCCATGACTGATCCATTCATGGTCTCTTAGAAAGGTTTAAATTATCATATAGGAACTAATCCTACAAATTAGAAGGTAGTTGGTCTTCTCCATGATTGGCATACCATTACTGTACCAGTGAATACAACGTACCTGATAGGTCAGTATTATAGTATATAGCATCTAGTTTGGGGCAAGGCAATTAATACCTTTTAATCCACAATAGCATTCTTAGAACCTTTTAGCACTATGAAAGTTAACCATCAGTGAGGGAGTTTCTTGGTCAACTTTTAATTGACTTCTCAGTCTTGCAACTGAAGTATTTGTGTCCAGGGATAGGATTTTCTCATTCAGTTATTCTTAATCTCAAATGCCTATATTTTAATGTTTAATATTAAAGGTTTTAAATCTCATTACCCATGCATGACCACATAACAACTGTTTTAATCAGAATCTTTGTGATTGAAAGTAATACAACAATATTTTTCAAAGTCATAAGCTGATTTGCACATTGATTGAATATGATTAAGGGTCATAGACACAGTCTTAAAAATATTTAAAAGAATCCTTTGATTGCTGGTTTGATTTTGGCACAAAGGAGTAACCTGTATAACAAAATAAAACAAACGAACCAAAGAAAAATTTTTTCAGAAGAAGTGAGTTATAACTTCCTTGCTGGAATTCTATGACTTCATTGTCTGACAATGTTCTGTATCTATATGAAATGTTTACATAACCAAGTTTATGATTTCACTTGGGAACCAGATTACATGCTCTGCCTATAGACATTAACAAATTTATAGTGTAGCCTTTCATTTTTATCATTAATTTTAACTACATAAACAATGGTTACAAAAGAATGCAAATTTTTAATAATTCTATTTGAACAGTTATAAAAATCAAACAGTATTGATTTATGAAATGTTGCTTAAAATATATTAACATTTATAAGAATCTCAAAGACAGTTAATTTTTCCCTATGCTAATATGGAAACCAAGGCCCCATTAAGGGCATGAAAAAGACACCCCAAGTCCTAAAAGATAAGATTAAATGTTTAAATTAGCCCTAGGAAAATAGCTATTTCTCATTTCATGTGAATATTCATAATTCAGTTTATTACTAGGTCTATTTTATGTAACTTCTTTTTTTCTTTTTTCTGATTAAAAATAGAAATTAGCCCTCAAGGCAGTGTCAGGGCTGGGCTACTTTCTTGGCACTAGTCTCAAGCTGGATCAGTCATTGATTGGCCACTTCCACATTACTACAGTATGCCAGTACATCTTGGTGGCAGACAAAGTGTACATCCAAGGTTATATGGCTGGGTGGTGTCCCTATTCCTCCACTAGAAGTCTTTCCTTGTTACAGGAGATGATCAGGTCAGGCTCTATATCACTCATTGCTAGGAGTCTTAGATGCCAGGTTCACCAGAAGATGGATAGCCTAGAGACCAAAAACAGAACCAAATAAAAAGAAATCAATGAAATGATTCCTAATGATACTCTGCTATATGCATAAATTGGTGCTTAGCTCAATTGTCATCAGAGAGACTTCATCTAGCAACTGATGGGAGCAGATGCAGACAGCCACAGCCAAACATTAGGCAGAGCTGAGGAAATCCTGAAAAAGATGAAGAGAAAGTATTATAGAAGCCAGAGGTTTCAAGGACACCAAAAGAATACCTACAGATTCAACTAGTTTGGGCTGATGGGACCTCCCACAGAATGAATGGATAACCAAGGAGCCTGCGTGGGACTGACCTATGCCCTCTGCGTATGTGTTACACTTACGCAGCTCAGTCTTCTTGTGGGACTCCTAATATGTGAACAGGGACTGTCTTTGACTCTTTTGTCAGCTGTTGGGGTCATTTTGTTCCCACTTGGTTGCCTCATCCAGTCTTAATATAAGAGAATATGCCTAGTTTACTGTAGTTTGATATGCCGTGTTTGATATCTATGGGAGGCCTGCATTTTATGAAGAGAAACAAAAGAGAAGTGGATGATGAGGGTGTGGTGGAGATGGCAGAGAATACAGTAGGTGGGGGTGAGGAACTGGGCAGAGAGGAGGGAGGGGTACTATAATCAGTATGTAAAATAAATAAATGACCAAATAAATAAATAAATAAATAAATAAATAAATAGAAATTAGTAATTTTTTCTAACCAGTATCATTTAAAACTTGATTAAACATGTAAGATACACTTAGAATACAATAAACTGCTTTCTTTTCATTTCACAATGTTTTTTTCTTTTATTGAAAATAGTATTTATTCTTCCAAAAAATACCCTCATTACATTTTCCCTCACATTACTTCTCCCAGGTTCTTCCTAGCTCCCCTTCCATCAGACTCACTCCCTTTCTGTCTTTCAGAAAAAAAATTCTAAGGAATAATAATAAAATATAATATAATAAGATGAGACAAAAAGTAACACATTAAGGTTAGACTGGACAAATGAACAACAGTAAGAGTCCATAAGAAGGCAGAAGAATCAAAGAAACACTCTTTTGTGTCCCACTGTCCTGTATAATATCAGACTGTGGGTCTCTGTAATTCTTCCCATCTGCTTCAGAAGAAAGCTTCTTTGAAGAAGATTGAGGAAGACACTGATCTATGAGTATATCAAAATGTCATTAGGAGTCATTCTATTGCTACATTTTTTAAAGGATAGTAATATTGAGTTTTACTATAAATCCCTGGGCTATCTAGTCTGAAGTTCTTGGTCACTTGAGCAATACAGGGTACGAATTCCATCTATTGAAGCGAGACTTAATGCAAATATGATAATGATTGGTTATTCCCTCAAGCTTTGTGCTGTTATTGCCCTAATATATATTGCAGGTAGGACAGTACTGTGTATATATGATTTGAAAAATGTTTTTATGGTTTTTGTAAAGTAAATATGTAACTCAGTGAACACTGACAATCTTTACAATCCATCTACTATGATATAACAAGCTTCATTCTGTGGGTATATGAAACAATGTTCTTCACAGCCTTTGGTAAGATCTGTGGTTTTGGGTGATTTCTAACCCATTTTGTAAAATACAAAAATGGAGGTGAGAAATGGTAAAATTACTGTTCAGCTTTTATTATGAACACACACACATACACAGGCACATACATGCTCTCATGATTGTATTTCATGTACTAGTGATAGGATTCTATTGATTCTATTATTTCAGTACTCAACTAAACTTGATTTGCTACTGGTTCCTTGTTTTGCATTATTAATGAAAAAAAGAATGAGTGAAAATTCTGCCTGCTTTAAAGACAAAATAAAATATAAAGACCACTTCAGTACTAAACATGAATTTTACAGTGTTCATGTCCTCCCATATGAATATTTTTTTAAATTATTATGGATCTGAAATTACATTGGGTGTTCGAATCTACTGTCTATTATGTCAGGGTGTGTTAGTGGGCAGTGAATAGATAGACAGGAGAATTTGTTAATCCTGTGTATCCTAGCTGCTCAGCTATAGCTTCAAGTAAGTTGCATGGGATGTACTCCATATACTACAGGTGCAAATGGTAATATAATTCTTCATTTCTTCATGATTATTAGATTACTTAGTATGACCACAAAAGTAGTCATCTAAGGAAAATGCAGCAAGAAGTAGAAAAAAATAAATTTCAGTTGATGAAGCAAATTATATTTTTGAAGAAATGACTGTGTTTCTGATTTTGCTAATCATCAATTGAACGTTCTGAATAACCTTGCTTCTTGTGTCAACCATGGACCAGCAGTGTTTCTATCTTCTAGAATCTCATTAGAAATATAGAATATTGGTTACATCCAAGTTCTACTGAAGCAGAAGAAAAAAATTCCTATATAATCCATTGAAGCCTTAATATTTAGAAAGCACTTCATATGAAGTCTATGAAAAAGTCTTAGTGAAGCTGTTTACACGTGAAATATTTGATTTCTGAGGTATGAACTCAGCATTTGCCTCTAGTAAACTAAATGACAAAAAAATGAGAATTGAGAATTAATCTTAAAAGAAGTGAAGAAAACGTAAGACAGTACAAAATCAATGTTACTGATTGGAAAAGTAAATGTAGTAATATCATAGGAAGTGACGTCTAAGTGAATTTAAAAGTTTTTCTTCTAATTAAATAGATTATAATGAGCAAAAAATTGTGCTGTAGTTCATTTGGTAATGTTACTTTTCCTCCCTCGTAGAAAACAAAGTTATGGTGTAGTTTGCCATAGCTGAATGTTATGTGTATAAAGTGAAAATGCTAATACAAATTCTGTGTATTATCATCTAATAAGAAAGCAAGGGAATTACAACACATTTTTTTAAAGTTAATTGAAAATACATTCTTCTCTTATATACAACATCCCATCCACAGTTTTCCCTTTCTCTGCTCCTCCTAGGTCCACCCCCATGCCTACTAACTCCTATCTCTCTCCATTCTGATCCACTTCTCTATTTCTTCATCACTAAAACAAGTCTTCAAGAGAGAACAATACAAGATACAAGAAAACAAGCCTCATCTTGATTCTGGAGAAAGAAACTCAATAGGAGAAAAGAGTCTCAAGAGTAGACAAAAGAGCTGGGCAGTGGTGGCTCACACCTTTAATCCCAACTCTTGGGAGACAGAGGCAGGCGGATTTCTGAGTTGGAGGCCAGCTTGGTCTATAGAGTGAGTTCCAGAACAGCCAGGGCTACACAGAGAAACCCAGTCAGCGATTACATACGTTTATTTGACATGGTGTAGGTTTCATATTTGAGATGCCCATCTATGTGAGCCATGTAGCCATATGAGCTTGCGCTTAGTTGACTTAGTGAGTCACGTTCTCTTTTTGTCTTCCATATCCTCTGACTCCAACAATCTTTTCTTGATGTTTTTTCTGGTTTCTCTAGCTGACCTGATGAAAGTTCCAATTTAGACTCTTTCTTGACATAATGTCTGACTATAGGTCTCTGAATCCACTTACATCTGCTGCCACAGGAAGCCTCTCTAATGACGACCAAATAAGGCACCAGTATATGAATATAGCAACACAACATTAGGCATCCCTTCATTTTTTGCATCTGTGTTTTAGCTGAGTCCTAGGTATCTGGGTTAGCCAGTCTCCAGTTCTTGACCCTCCCAGGAGTGTTGGGAAAGACCTCTCACTATCTTCTGGTGTGGATCTCAAGTTAAACCAAACATTTATTGGCCACTCCCACGTGTTCCACACCACCATTGCTTCAACAAGCCTTACAGGCAGGAGTGATTGTACATAGAAGGCTTTGTGGCTGACTGGATGTCCAGATTTTTCTTTCCATCACCTGCAGAATACCTTCTCATGCTGAAGAGATTAGGATTTAGTAGTGAAGGCTCCAAGACCACCCCAGCTTTACTTCTCTATAATCAATGAGCTGAGTGGAAGTTGTCATCATCAATGGGTCCACATTGTCAGTTTTCAGAGGCCAATCTTCTATCTTAACATGAGCCTGGATAATTTAGGGGATCACTATGATAACTACTTAGCCAACAATTCAACTGAATGCAACCCACTTTCATCACTAGAAATATTGCCTGACTACAAAAGATGATCAGTTGAGAGTTTCTGTGTATCCTCTCTTACTAGAAGTCCTCCCTAGATCACCCTCATAGATTCTAGGAAGTTTAAGCTGCACAAGGTATCCACACTGGTCGTCGACCACACCCTCAATTCCAGCTATATCTCCCAAATTCACCCCTCCATATCCACCTGTCTATCCCCAGTCTGCTTGTAGAACCTATTCTATTTCTTTTTCTAAAGGAGTTTGAGAATCCCTTATTGAGAATTCTTTGTTTAGATCTATATACCATTTTAATTGATTTTTTTTTGTTTTTTAATATCTAGGTTGTTTTGAGTTCTTTGTATGGGACCTCAATGGGATGTAGAGTTGGTAAAAGTCTTTTTCCAGTGGTACAGAAACTTCCATGTTCTGAGAATAATGTATATTCTATTGTGTTTTGGTGGAGTGTTATGTAAATACCTTTGATTTATAACATCTGTTAGCTCCAGCATGTCTCTGTCTGGATGACCTGACCATTGATGAGAGTGAGGTATTAATGACTCCCATTATCAGTGTATGAGGTCAATGTGTGACTTAAGCTGAAATAGTTTTTCTTTTAAAAAGTGGATGTCTTCGTGTTTAGGGTATAAATGTTAAGAATTAAAATGTCATGTTGGTGGATTCTTCCTGTGATTAGTATGAATTGTCCTTCCCTATCTTTTGATTATTTTTGGTTTGAAGTCCATTTTGTTAGTTATTAAAATGGCTATACCGTAAGCTTGCTTCCTAGGTCCATTTACTTGGAATATCTTTTTCCAATACTTTACTCTGAGGTAATTTATATCTTTGATGTGGAGGAGTGTTTTTTGAATGAAGTAAAATGATGGGTCCTGGTTTGGTATCCATTCTGTTAATCTGTGCCTTTTTATTGGGGGAATTGAGGCAATTGCTTTTGAGAGATACTAATTAACAATGATTGTTCTATTCCTATTATTTTCTAGTAGTAGTAGTAGTAGTAGTAGTAGTAGTAGTAGTAGTAGTAGTAGTAATAGTTGTTGTTGTTGGTGGTGGTGGTGGTGGTAGTGATGTGTGTTTGTGTTTTCCTTCTTTTGGCTTTTTGATGGGAGATAATTATTTCCCACATTTTCATGTGTGAAGTTAACTTCCTTGATTTAGATTTTTCCTTCTAGCACCTTCTGTAAGACAGTATTTATAGCTAGATATTCTTTGTGTGTGTGTGTGTGTGTGTGTGTGTGTGTGTGTGTGGTTTTTCAAGACAGGGTTTCTCTGTATAGCCCTGGCTGACCTGGAATTCACCCAGGCTGGCCTCGAACTCCAAAATCCACCTATCTCTGCCTCCCAAGTGCTGGGATTAAAGGCATGTGCCACCACTGCCCAGCTTATAGCTCAATATTCTTTTATATTTTTTTTTGTATTTGTGAAATCAATAAAGATTGTTTTATCTCTCAGTGCCATTCTTTTTTTAAAAAACTTAGGTACTTTCTTATTTACATGTAAATTTCTCCTTTTCCAGTTTCCCCTTCAACAAACAAACAAACAAACAAACAAACAAAAACAACAAGAACAAACTCCTGTTGCCTCCCCCATCCCCATGCCTGCCACCCCACCCTCTCCCACTTATTGGCCCTGGCATTCCCCTACACTGGGGCACAGAACCTTCACAGGGCTGAGGACCTCTCCTCCTATTGATGGTCAGCTTTGCGATCCTCTACTATACACATGCTGCCAGAACATTCAGTCCCACCATGTATAGTCCTTGGTTGGTAGTTGGGTCCCTGGGAGCTCTGAGGGTACTAGTTAGTAATTGTTATTCATCCTAAGGGGCTGCCAACCCTCCAGCTCCATAGAACCTTTCTCTAACTCCTTCATTGGGGACCGTATACTCAGTTCAATGGATGGCTGTGAGCCTCTACATCTGTATTAGTCAGGTATTGTCAGAGCCTCTCAGGAGATAGCTATATTTAGGCTGACTTGTTCTTTACATTTGATTTTTTTAATGGAATATCTTATTTTCTCCATGCATAGGGATTGAAACTTTTCCTGGGTGTAGTAACTGGGCTGGCATCTGTGATTTCTTAGAGTATGAATCATATTAATACAAGCCAATCTGTCTTTTCATGACTTGATTGAGTTTTCAGGTATAATTCTAATAGGTTTGTGTTACTTGATCTTTTTCCTTTTAGCTGTTAATATTCTTTATTTATTCTTTATGTTTTGTGTTTTGATTAATATGTGTTCTGGTTATTTCTTTTCTGGTTGAAAATATATTTGGTATTTATGCATGCTTCTTGTACCTTTATAGACATCTCTTCATTTAAGTTAGAAGAATATTCTTCTGTGAACCTGTTGAAAATATATTCTAAGCCTTTGGATTGCAATTTTTCTCCTTCAGCTATTCCCATTTCTCATAGTTTTGGTCTTTTCATAGTGTACCAGATTTACTGGTTGTTTTATGCCAGATTGTTTTTATATTTTCTCTTTGACGGTGTATGAATTTCTTGAGTTGTATATTCAGTGTCTAAGATTCTCTTTTATCTCTTGTACTGTATAAGTGAAGCTTATCTCTGTATTTCCTGTTTGAAATCCTAAATATTTCATTTGCAGGATTCCCACATTTTGTGTTATCTTTGTTGGTTCTGTTTCCATTTTCAGGTCTTGAATATGTTTATTTGTTTCTTTAATTTTTTTCCTATGATCAAATTCCTTAGATAATATCGAACATTCAATCAATGCTGTGATGGGTGATCACCATAATGAAAACACTTGTGTCATGTGGTTAATGGCTAGTAAGGAGAAAGAACTGATAAATATATTCGCTAAGTTTTAAATGAGTCATTGGAGATCCTCTGTTAATGTAGTATCTGCATTAAGATTAACTTTATTCGGTATATAAAGAAAAGATGAATTTAGAATTAACATTAGTGATTTTTTTCAACCACAAAATAAACATAATGAAAGTCATTTAAAGTACTGGAGCAATATGTCTACAGTACCTTTTATTGTTTTCATTATTGTTCTTTCAAATAGGTTCTCAATGTGCAGATGAGGATGTCCTGGGACTTACTGTATAGTGAGTACAGGATATCCTCCAACTCAGGGCAATCTTCTTGCTTCTGACTCAAAGGTGGTGGGATAATAGATATTATCTACCATACTCAGATAACTTTATTTCTTAAGATTATTGTATATAAATCCTTATTTTCTTAGTTGGCATTTAGAATTCCAAACAGAGAATTCAGATTTCAAGAAATTGTTTAAAAAATAACTGACACTGGTAGCATTTATCAACTGTTTTATTGCTGGTTTAAGCCAGTAGTTGTTGAATGTTGGACTCTTTTCACATTGTTTGTATGCACTTACTCCAGTGATGATAATGATTATACTGTCATATTTTGCACTTGGCATGCTGAAGGTGATGGGAGTTTTTGATGAGGCAGAGAGTACAGGATTGAAGAAAATGGTGAAGAAACATTTCTCATTTACTGAGATGGCTTTCTCAGTTCATTTAGTGCTGAACTGCCTGGAGATAGGCATGAGCCTATGACGAGGCACAAGGATGTTGTTTGAACATTTCCACAGAGGAGAGAAAGCTGGGAGGCCATCACATTTTCTTTCTTATATGCACAGTATCTGTTGTATTGCAGATATTAATGCATGTTTATTTTCAAATATGTTCATGCAAAAATGTTAGAAAGGATACACATGGTCTATACAGATATTCTTACCTCACTGTATTTAGAAGATTTCACTGACTGGATGAGATTTTTGATTGTTTTAAAAGAAGAAGGTCTTAATGCCTATTCTCAATTTTATCTTATTATTTGTCTTCACCTCCTATATTTCATTGAATATGTTTCACTTCCCTCTGAAAAAATTAATTCTAATAACACTATATTGTGTATTATATTATCATAAATGGCAGGCAGTAGCTGGTTCATTTTACTTTATGGAATTATTTTATTTCTTTAATTCTTAGAATATTTTACATTAAACATGTTCTAGGGTGAATAAGCTTCTACTCCTGCTTCAGAAATCTACTGATACTTTTCCTAATCCATGGAGAAGAGAATATAAAATTACATTACAGACATATCTTATGGTTGAAAAGTTGACAGGGGAAATGAACATCTGCATATTCCTTTTCAGGGTCCCTACTTAGAAAATTACAAAAATCAGACCTTTCTGAGTTTTTGAATTGACGGCCTGTGGAATACTATCTTGGCCCATCTGAACTTGAAACACATTTAAAATTGTTTTTTCCAAAATACTAAATTGTAAAATTTGTGGTAATTTTCATTCAACTGCCCATTGATCCATCTTCTCTTCAGGCCAGCAGCACAGCAGGACTTCAGGCTCCATCTCAAACGTAGCAAACTAGATCTGTGTTTTAAAAGACTCTCTGGATGTTTGCACACATTCAAGTCTGGAAAGTACTGGTAAACAAATTCTTTCCCATGTATCTAGAATATCAAGGCATTGTAGGAGCCACGGGTCCTAATCTTCCTTTGGAAATGGAAATATGTGATTGTATTATTAAATGCAGTGAAAAGGTTATTTTTTTTAATTTTACAAGAGATAAATAATCTCAGTCTTACATGCCTTAAAACTGCATAATTTATGTCTATTTATACTCATAGAGCTTTTTGAGCTATGTTTTTTTGTAAATGGAAGAATAAAATTTTTTTTCTAGTAAATGAATTTGTCTGGCTCTATTGTATCTAGTGTTCTTAATTACTTGACAGTTTGAGAATATTATTTTGGTTTTCTTAGATTTTTCTTAGAATTATGAAAATCATGCTGCTTTATTCCCTGCAGGAGTTAAAATAAAATATTGGTAATTATGCATATTTAACTTTCAAAAGGCCAAATGAACACTCACAGTGCTTATAAAAAGTAAAATTATTCCAGATATTCATAAATCAGCTTCTTGGTAAAGGACTTTGAAGTCTGAAGTTTTATTGTTATGAATATTCCTACTGGGGAAGATCAGGATGAAGCATGAATTTATTATGATCACTATTCTTTGCTTTTTTTCCCAGATGCAAGACAAAAGTCTACCCTGATGAACTTCCAAACACAAGTGTCGTCATTGTGTTCCATAATGAAGCTTGGAGCACTCTACTTAGAACAGTCTATAGTGTAATAAATCGCTCCCCACACTACCTGCTCTCCGAAGTCATCCTGGTCGATGATGCCAGTGAAAGAGGTATGCTCTGTACCTCTGTAAATAGCAATCAGTTTTATAGACAGAAAGAAGCTGAGCTAATATATATCTTGTTCTGTAGCATTAAACTGATGTGCTTTTTATTTGTGCACTTCTCTTTAAAATCTGTTCATTGAGATTGTAATCACACACACATTTGATATCTGCATGTATGAGCTTGCAACTGTCCCTCTTTGTTTTGTTCTAAAATGTCTCCAAACTTTCCTCATACATTCTTGTTACAGATTTTCTCAAGTTGACATTAGAGAACTATGTAAAAACTTTAGAAGTGCCAGTGAAAATTATCAGGATGGAAGAGCGCTCTGGGTTAATACGCGCCCGTCTCCGAGGAGCCGCTGCTTCAAAAGGACAGGTCATAACTTTTCTGGATGCACACTGCGAGTGCACCTTAGGATGGCTGGAGCCCTTGCTGGCAAGAATAAAGGAAGACAGGTAGGGAGCCCTGTGTTAAGTCTGCAAGGCTTACACCTGGACCTTTGAGGGCAGTTCTAGCTGTCTATCAATGCCTAGTCCAAAATGCTATTTTGAAAAGGTTTATTTCATATGCTTCGAAAAGGCAGTTTCTCTCATTTTTAAGATGAAAATCATACTGATTCATGTTAAGCATGGGTAAGTGATTAAGAATAGGCAAATGATACAGTGAAAAATGTTTTGAGCATTTACAGGTGAAGTTAATCATTCCAGTTTGACAGCATAATATGTTGTCGGAAATTTTCAAAGCACCTTTGGTCCTTCCAGCTCCCCTGTGCAGG
>JADRCD010127170.1:0-11480 GCA_019843815.1 Montemys delectorum | reverse complement strand
GTTTCATGACTGCCAAATAATGTAGCATTGGATTTAACATTCTGTGTCCTCAGACTTGAAGTGAGCCAGCTTTCTGTCATGGGTCCACATGAGTGATGGGTGTGGGGTAAGAGAAGAGGTAGAGATGACTAAGCATGGGGCCAGCTGTGAGACCCAGCACCATGGGACACACATGTAAATTTTACATATTAGTATCTATGAGTCCTGTGGTTTCCAGTGGCTGACTAACACAGTCATTATTTTGGAATGGGGTGAATATTGGTTGCTTGAAATATATATATTTATATCTTCACCTATCTGATGAACTCACCAGCCTTGGTTGGGAGTGGGGATGGCCCATGAATGGACTTCCAGTGTGAAGGTCACAATGTTGCTCTCTTGGGACCTTCAGGCAGGAACAGTTTTTTCAGGTTCACCCAGCAGTGACCAACATGTGTGACTGAGGAAAGCAACTTCTTGTGTTCTTCTCAAAGTTAATGTGCTCATGTCAGAACATGGGATGTCAATGATACTACAGACATCCTCATGGTGTTTGACCAAAAGGGGACTAGAGCCTCCAACCTGGACCAGGCACCAAAACTACGCTGACCCTGCTCAGACAAGTACAGGCAAGACCCACCTGCCTTTGAAAATGTGTGGCATCTACTAAAATGAGCACTGGTTCCAGACTTACTTCAGGGGCCTCCTTCTACTCATAGACCCACCAAACTAGAGTTAAAACCAAACCAACACCACAAAGAATAACAACAGGAAACTTAGGGTTCTACACCAACAACGCTATGAGCTATAGTGGCTGTGATTTGTCCCCTCTAGGACTCATGCTAACATCGGCTTGCCGGTGTACCAAGGTTGGGAGATACTGGGGCATTAGAAAGTTCCTTAGGACACTGAGTGAGGCTGAGGCCTTCTTCATAAGACTGCTTTAATTCCGAAAGGAATCAGTGAGTGAGAGCTCTCTTGGGACTGCATTAGTTAACCACAAGAGAAGGTTGATTTACAAAGAAGTAAGAAAATGTGACCCATCTCTCAGGTATAAGACAATCAATATATGTCAATGACATTTCTGGATTTTTCAGAAAAGAACATTACAGTAACTCTTATAATTGTGTTCTGTCAGTTCATGTTAGTTACATTGCATCACTATGACCAATACCTGACAGAGAACACTGAAGTGGGGGCGGGTGCCTTATTTTGGACTAAGAAGCAGAGCCTTCAGGCTTGAGACATGGGTGGGTCTAACTTTCAATGGCCCTCCCCTAGTGACCTACGTTTGCCATCTAGACCTCACCTCTCTAAGGTTCTATAGCCTTCAAAATATCAGCACCAACTGGGGAGGAAACATTCGGAAAGTGAGCCTGTGAGGGAGATTTCAGGTTCAGACCGCAGCACAGGTGTGTAAATTGCTTATTTATTTATACTCATTATATGTATTGTAGCATAGCAAAATATCCATCGATAAGAAAGAGGGAATGCTATGGTAAGCAAATGCATATACTTGTCTCACTATTCTTCAAGAAAATATAAGCTGAAATTATGATATGGCTTCTCACTAATTATTCATAAAAGACTGATAATTAATAGCCTAGAGTTCCCTGTTTCAGCTAGACCACGGCTAGCCAGTGAACCCCTGAGATCTGTTTGTCTTTGTCCTACAACATAAGGATGTCAGTCACAACCAGTGTGCTGGGGATCTGAATTCAGATCCTCCCTGAGTGTTTCCTTGGCCCCTTGACTCGCTCTCTGGGTTTTCTGGATTCAGTTCTTGTTTCATGGTCTGTCTTTCCTGTTCTTCTTTCTCCTAGCTGAGGGTCTGCCTGGGTATGGTCTCTTTATTCTTGAATCTTCTTTAGGAAGCTTATTCCACTCCAGAATTCTGCAGCTCATTTTTAAAGGAATAAACACCAGTGCTTGTCTCTTTGATCTCTCCCATTTCTGGTGTTTCAATTAAGGAGTCTTACAATTCTTGCAGAGTAAGATTCGATCCTTATCCTTTCTCTGTACTTGCTGAGAATGGGTGGAGCTTCTCCTGGCCAGAAACACATTGAGCATCTTTCCCTCCCACATCTCTCACAATCAAAAGCCAGGCCCTATTGTTTGAATCCTCTTCTCAATCAATGTTTTTCTCAGTGATGCTAGTCCATCCCAGACCTTTATAAAGTCTTGCCTAAACTTTGTTTTTTCAAACTGACACACGTTATGGCTTAAAATGGGGCTTGGGGAGGAGGATCACTCATAGCCCTAGCTCCCTCATGCAACTACTATCTTATTTTAGCTTTTTAAAACATGGTTTATTTATTTTTATTTTATGTGCATTGGAGTTTTGGTTGCATATATGTCTGTGTGAGGGTATGGATCTATAGGAGCTGAAACTAAAATAAAGGTTGTTATAAGCTGCCATGTTGGTCCTGGGTCCTTTAGAAGACCAACCAGTGCTCTTACATGCTGAGTCATCTCTCCAGCCCCATTATTTTTAAATATTTTAGAGTATTATTATTATAGAAGGCATATCATTCTTTGGTCTCATTAATTAATTTATACTTACATATATATATATTATAATAATAACACAATATAATTACAAATCTATTATAATATATAATAAAATATCATATAATATATAAGTATATAGTTATATATAGTATATGATAAAATTATTACATATCTTTATTATATATTCCTATTATTTTCTATGCTATCTATATAATTATTATATATTACATCTAATATATAGAATATAGTAAATATTATTTTGTTATATTATCCATAATATATATGCTACATTATAATATATTATATGTACTTACCAATTTATATTTATCAGTGTTGCTCCATAGTGTTTATATCCATTTTTCAGTAGCTGCAGAAATTTTTATACCTAATTTACTCAGTAACTCTAGGTTAGCTGTTTTTTTCAGCATTGCCTTTAAGATAATTTTTGCTGTTGTATAACATGTTAGTGAGCAACAAGTGAAAAGCTTAATTTATGTAAATGTCCTAAATTGGTATTACTAATGTTTTTTTTTCCTGTTTTTGTTTTTTGTTTTTGTTTTTGTTTTTTTTTCCCCGAGACAGGGTTTCTCTGTGTAGCCTTGGCTGTCCTAGAACTCACTCTGTAGACCAGGCTGGCCTTGAACTCAGAAATCTGCCTGCCTCTGCCTCCCAAGTGCTAGGATTAAAGGCATGTGCCACCACTGTCTGGCTGGTATTACTAATGTTTAATGATATGAATATTTTATAGCTCCTGGTACATAATATCAAGTACTTTCCAAATCAGTTGGACTGCTTTACAGTTTATTTTCAAGTCAGCCAGTTCTGTGTGTAACATATGAATGAATGTGCATTTTCCTATTTTCTCAGTTAAAATTGGCTATTAATTATCAACCTTTTATGAATAATCAGCAAGAAGTGTTATCACAATTTCAGCTTGTTTTTTTTGTAGAATAGTGAGACAAATGTATACATTTGCTTACCTATTATACTTTTTATTTTAAGAATACAAACCCATGGCATTCTCCTTTCTTTATTGATGAATATTTTGCTATGCTACAATACATATAATGAACATAAACAAATAAGCAATTTACACACCTGTGCTGCGGTCTGAACCTGAAATCTCCTTCACAGGCTCACTTTCCGAATGTTTCCTCCCCAGCTGGTGCTGATATTTTGAAGGCTATAGAACCTTAGAGAGGTGGGGTCTAGATGGCAAACGTAGGTCACTAGGGGAGGGCCATTGAAAGTTAGACCCACCCATGTCTCTAGCCTGAAGGCTCTGCTTCTTAGTCCAAAATAAGGCACCCACCTTTAGTGTTCTCTGAAAGGTGTAGATCATAGTGATGTAATGTAACTAACATGAACTGACAGAACACAATTACAAGCGTTACTGTAATGTTCTTTTCTGACAAGTCTAATATCTACATTACCTTAGAGTTGACATTGACACATATTGATTACATTTTACCTGAGCAATGGGTCACAGTTTCTAGCTTCTTTGTAAATCAAGATACTCTGTCTCCAAAATAATAACAATAACAATAACAACAACATAGAGAAGTGATTGAAGAAGACACCAATATCAACATCTTACTTCTACATGTAACAATAAGGCCTAGTACATCTCCTCCATGCACATTCATACACCCATGCCCACCCCCCACCCCTACTGCCTCATTGAATTTGAGCTTCATTTCTCAGACAAGCACAGCATCTGCTTACACTGGTCATCCCTTGGGGAACACGTTTCCTGTCCCTTGAACCTGAGCTGGGCCTGTGATTTGTACTAAGCAATAGAATGTGTTGGCAGTGACAGGATTGAGCCCTACGGAGACATTTGCTCTTTAGGGAGTTCTCAGACAGCACATAAGAAATCCCAGTACCCTACACATATACAGGGAAAAGTCTGGAGAGTAGATGGGGAAAGACCCAGACACCCCTGTAGTACAGCTGAGCCCAACCTTTTAGCTTGTCCCCAATCAGGTGTTAGATGTGACCATGAGCCATCAAAGAAATTTCAGCCTCAGCCACCATCTGATGCAGCTTCATGATAAATCCCTAGTGATGCCTGCAAGAGAACTGTCCAGCTGAGCCCCAGTCCACTCACGAGATCATTTAAAATAATAAAGTGGGTCATTGTTACACCATGAGTGTGCTGTGGATTTCACGTAGCATTAGGTAAGTAACACCCCACATTAGTCTAAGAACCTACCTTATATTCTGCTTTCTTTCCTGGGAAACTGAGTAATAATTAGGCATCCATCATAGACCTGCAATGGTGTCCAAATAACCTACTCTGTGGTTAGGAAAATTCCACCAAGATGCTCCTGCCAACCAAGGATAGTGCATGACATACATCTACGGTTTGGCGGGTATGGCTCACAGCATTCTCTACATACATGGTATTTCTTGGAAGGCTTGTGGTTTCATATTAATTTTTTTTTAGCTGATTTTACTTTCTACATACACAAAGTATCTTTGTAGTTATATTTTTAATGATTTTCTTTCCAGTTACACACACCCTGGTAGTCCTGCATCTCCATCCTTCTACAGGGTCCTGGTGAAGTCCTTGGAATATAAGTACCCCATTCGAAAGATGTATGAGAAAAGGTAATTGCCTGTAAGAGGAGGAAGCCGTGGAGTGGTCAAGAAAGTCAAGAAAGATCTAGGACTCAAGAGTCAATTGGTTAGTAGTCCATTGTTATAAAAAGCCTGTCTTAGTGTACTTTCTATTGCTGCACTGGGTACCATGACCACAGGAAACTTGAAGAGGAAAGGGTTTCTTTTACCTTACAGCTTATATTCATGAAGATAAGTTAGGGTAAGAACTTCAGGGAGGAAACTGGAGACTGAATCTGAAACAGAGGCCATGGAAGAAGGCTGCCTACTGGCTTGCTCCCCATAGCTTGCTCAACCTGCTTCCTTACATCCCCTAGGACTATCTACCTAGCAGGTGATGTTACACCAGGGAGCTGGGCCCTCCAGCAACTACCAATCAAGAAAAGGCCATGCAGACTTGTCTTCCTGCAAGCTGAGGCATTTTTTTAAACTAAGGTTCCTCTTCGTATTTTATTGTAGCTTGTGTTAAATTGGCAAAAACCTAACCAGGACAAAGCCAATGGGTTGGATGACTAGTAGGTCGTGATTCTCAAAGCCATTGGGTTGTTTCCAGGGAGAATCACGGAGCCAGGAACAGATAAAATATATAGATTGGTCCCCAAGGATATCTAATAGGAGAACAGAGCTTTAGTAGGAAGAGGAACATGAAGAAAGGTTCTGTTCTCTTGAACTTCTTTTTAGAACAGAAAATGCTGCTTGTAGTTTTAGAGATGGAAAGAAATGTAAAACAGGAAGAAAGCACTTGAAAGACAGGAAGAGGGCTGACAGAATGAGGAAGGCTCTAAAGACAGAACTTTAAGATGGCGAATATAAGTGATGGGGTTAGCTTCAGGGGGTAGGATGAAGGGATTGGTTATGCAAGTGGAGAGAAAGCAGAGTACGGGGGTGGGGGAGACATAGGGGCTTTTAGAAAGAGGGAATGAAGGAAAAGCTCCAATCCAACGCCAGGGTGTTGGTCCAAGTTCAGCCTGCC
This sequence comes from Montemys delectorum, assembly GCA_019843815.1. NCBI lineage: Eukaryota > Metazoa > Chordata > Mammalia > Rodentia > Muridae > Montemys > Montemys delectorum. The sequence goes on along the minus strand of JADRCD010127170.1, from coordinate 5,395 downwards.
TTAGGGCACAGCCACTTGGGAGGCAAAAGGCCAGGAGTTTGACTGTGCTTAACCCATGCCACTGCCAGTGGGTGCTGAGCCTCAAGAGAAGTGCAGAGACACCTCTCCGGAGGTGGGAAAGCATAGTCTGTGGTCTGAGAAAGGTCAAGCTGGTGTTTCATGGCTTCAAAGCCCCCAATTGCGGCTGGAGAACTGCACAGGGAAGTTGGGAATGAAGTGTTGATCCACAGCCCATGAGGAGACCAGGACTAGAGGTCCCCAAACTCCAGGACATCTAGGCTCCCTCTGAGTCTCAAGGAATTGGGAACAGGGTCCCGTCCACAGGCAGAGGACAGCATGTAGCCTGGGGCAGGAAAAGGGCTCCTTTATATCACTGCTCTGTCTCTCTGTCCTCCACTCAGGCATGGTGTCTCTCCACTCCTCCACACTCTCCTGGCATGGTGGAGCTACTCCTATCTCTTTCAGGTCCCAAACCCTGGAAATCCTAAAATCCCACCCCTGTCTGTCTTCCTTAACTATTGGCTGCTGGCATCTTTATTTACCAACCAGAACCAACTAGGGGCAGGCTCCCAGGAGCTATTGTGACATTCTCATGTAAACAGTTTTTTGGGGGACCATAATTAGCATTTGTAATACAAGCAGCTACAGGGTATACTGATGCTAAGCATAAGCAAGAGAGGCTAGCATCCCATGATGACACAAATCTATTGTGACATTCTCTGACTTTATTTAACATTTTTTTAGGATATCCAGAGAAAGAGAGAGGAAGAAGAGAGCCCTGTGGATACCTCCCAGCAGTGATATTAAAGGATAGGTAGGTTAAGAAGAAGTGTCACAGTGGGTGTGCCCCTATTGTAGCCTCACTGGAGTGTGATTCAGGTTGACTAGATGAGAAGAGAAGGAGCAGGGGCCAGTGTCAGAATACAGCAGGCATGAAGAAACTTGGTAGAGATATAGGAGTAGAGAAGATCAAAGATAGAGGTATTCCACAGTCACAGATCTTAAAATGTGAGTTGTATTCCAAAGGGTGACTATAGTCTAAATGGCTGAAAATAGAGTGAATACAGTCAATAGTTTCAGAGAAATAAGACAGTGAGCTTGAAGATTCTTGTGGATGGTGTGATAGTTATTTGATGTGTCAGGCTGGCTCCTGGCTCAAGTCACTCATCCAGACACTAGGACAGGAGTTACTATGAAAGTATCTTGTGCCTCAGATTGAAGACCATAATCAGCTGATTTTAGGCAAGTGAGAGTGTCCTATAGAGTCTAATTGGTCTGCCACAAGACTAAGAGTGGAGCTGATGCTTCTTCAGAGAGGAAAACGTCTGTCTGAGGCCCAACGTGTCAACTAGTGCCTGGGAATTCCAGCTTGTTTGTCCTGATGCTGCTCTCTGGAACTTTGGACCTGCCTAGCTTTCCCCCACAGTCACATAAACCATTCCCTCTGGTAAATCTCTCAGTGTGTTTCCTCCCCCAGTAAATCTCTTATGTAATACCTCCTGGGGTTTCTGTGTCTCTAGTTGGGTCCTGACCAACACGGAAGGGATAATTCAAGGAGAGGAGATAGAGGTGTTTTCCTTATCACGCCCACTTTGATTCTGGCACTTCTTTTTTTAAGCACGAAGACAAAAAGATGGCTGTCATTCAAATTAAAGATAGAAAAAAAAAATAAAAGATGGGTTGGTGTGTGGGTTGGTGGATGGCTGGCTGGGTGGCTGGCTGGGTGGGTGGGTGGGCGGGCAGATGGATGGATGGATAGATGGATGGGTGGATGGGTGGGTAGATGGATGAATGAATAGATGAATGAGTGGGTGAGTGGATGGATGGGTGAGTGGATGGATGGATGGATGGATGGATGATGGATGGATGGATGGGTAGGCAAATGCCTGGGTGAGTAAGAGAGTATATAAATGATTAAGGAAATGGTGCTATATTCTGCATAGAAATAAATTCTATGTAAAATAGAAGAAAAATTTCCTAACACACACACACACACACACACACACACACACACACACACACACACATCTTACATACCTTGTATCCATGCAATAAATGCTAAACTATACTTTTGAAAACTAAAATTTTTGGTAATATAAAATATTTGCTTTCTATTTTGACCATCCAGTTAAAGTATGAAAATCATGGAAAACATTTTCCGGTTTTGTTTGTTCCCAAGTCACCTAGAGCTGTTCTTTGGCCTCCCCAGTATTAAGCAAGATATAACGATGTACCACAGGGGAAATGCTGGTCTCTTGTTAAGTAGAATAGAGGGCTTAGATTCAGCACTAGACTATGGTACAAGAAGCAAAAAACCCTACTCTCTCTCTCTCTCTCTCTCTCTCTCTCTCTCTCTCTCTCTCTCTCTCTCTCCTGTACTCCTTGTCTTCTGTGGTAGAGAAATGAACAAGAACTGGGCATTTTGGTTCATCAAGCATTTCTTGAGTGACTCCTGTGAGCAGGCCAGCCTGACAGAATAATGGAAGTTCACAGTGAAGCTAGAAGTTTCTAACAGCCACCTGATCCAACCATTTCCCTTAGGGATATTGAAAAGTTTCTGAATTTTCATTCAAAACTTTGAGGCACCTTTTGGGAAATAGAAACACAAAGTGTTTCAGCAGTTTGTAGGAGTGTTGGGTCAGATAAAGCAAATGGCAGCCAACCACCTCATGGGTTGACTGACGCCTTGCCCTGGAGCCGCATAGCCTCACTGGACCTCCTTTCTGAGGATTTGGGACATCTACCCTACTCACAGATGGAAGGAAGCCCTGCTCCACCTGATCTCTGGCTGATACTAGTGTTCAGATTTACCCAGCAGCCATTATACGTGACAGGTAAGGGGACCTTTTGAGAGAATATAGCCTCAAGGAAGAAGAAAGAACAAGACTTCATAAACAGATATAGCCCTGGAGTCCTGGAGTCTGAAACTTCTAGAAGCCAGTCAGAGAGACAATGTCTCTTAAGAATTCACAGAGTTGTTCTTCTAAACACTCTAACCATTAGACTGTACAATAGCAAAGCTTTAGCAAACATTACTGATGCAAAAGTACCTCACCTCACCACAAATGGCCTAATGGCCATGTATCCAGGAGGGTCAGAGTCCTGGGGGGTGAGGTAAGGTCCTAGCTCTGGGAAGAACATGTACAACAGGTACTCATGGTGCTTCAGGAAGTGCAGTCTCTGTGGGAGGCATTACCATGAGGACAAGCCCAAACCTAGGCACAGGTGAAATGAGCAAGGTGGGATCTGGTGAGGATTCACCTGAGATGGGTTCCTCTGCCATGGGAAACTGGAAGTTCCTATCACAGACCATGAGCATCTTGTTCATTGCAAATGGTCCTTTTTTCCTTGCAAACGCTTTCTTTTCCTTACTGCCCTATTTATTTCCACCTCTAGTTCACCAGAAGGCCAGCCTCTCTCACATGCCTCTTGTGTTGAGTCGTCACTTTGACTGAAAAAATTGAATGACAGCCACTTCCGCTGTTTTCTGCTATTCGGTTAACTATAATTCAGTAACCTTAAATTTCCCTATGGGTTCTATCTTTTATCTTCCAAGTGAAGGTATGGTAGCCTTGCTGCTGCCAACCCTACCAACATCAGGAAATTGGCCTGAGTGGCAGTCAGGTGCAGTAGATGGCTCTATCTGCTTTCGAATAGCTGTGAAACAAATGAAACAGAACTTACATCGGAAGTTTTCAAAGCCCTGGGTGTACAGGAATGGAATCCTTCCCTGCTCTGTTAAGTCTTAGCCCTCTTTTTTTTTAAGGGAGGGATAGAGAATGTGCCTCTGGGGATTTTCCCCCCACCAAATGTAGTGCTATCTCCGTACCTGTCTTACAGAAAAGGACCTGAGCAGATTCCGAATATGAAGCAATGTGTTCTTAATTTTACCTTCAATTAACTTTCAGGATGTATTGTTCTCAGATTTGTATCCTTATGCAGAAGTGATGCATCAATAAAACTTGGAATTATCTAACAAGAGGCCAGTTTCTTGCTTGTAACAAAGTCTACTGGGTAATACTTTGTGTCTATGATAGCCAGCAAATCAATAATGAATGTTCTTATGGCCAACGTAATAAGATACGTTGGAATTAAGTGAGTAAGTGAGCGATGCTAATGTGTAGGGTGAGGAAGGAGGAGCAGGCAGCAGGCAGCATCAGTGTGCCTAGAAAGGTCTCATGCCTTTCAGGTTGACTCCAAAGAGAAACACCCCATTCTCTCCCTGCTCTGTGCATTCCTCCTCTGTGACTAAGAAATCATTTAAAGACGGCAAAAGCCTCCAGCACGACCTTTGCAGCTGCTCCTTTGCAGTGAGTTTTGGCTGCTTACTGAAGAGAAAAAAAGATCCCGGAGATGAACTGTTAGGACATTGGCTGCTCTTCCCATTAGCTTTAGAACATTCTGTACTTCATGTACTTGAGTGCGTGCTGCTGACGGAGTGCTTTGTGGATGTTGCATAGTACCTCATATACTCAAGGCCATGCTGACCAGCCATCATGGCCAGGCTCCAGCTTCTCTGGCCCTGAGAGGTTTCCTTGCACGCACTGCCCTGAGAATGTCTGTCCCCAGGAAGGTGTAAAACACAAATACATTTTGAAAAGCTCCTGAAGAAAACATCCAGCTGCTCTTGCTTCTCACTGATTTGGGAGCTCTGTAAATGGGTATCCCGTAATTCTAACAAAATACCAGAGAGAGTCCACTTAGAAGGACAAAAGGTTGATTTGCACTCACAGCTCCGCGCTTTCAGTTGGCTTTGATGCTTCGGGTCTGTGCTGAGGCTGCACCATCCTGGTGGGAGCTCATGGCTGAGAAGACCCTCACCTTAAGGAAGCCAGAAACAAAAGAGAAAGCAAATGTAGAGCCTAGTGTACTAATATCCCCCTCCAGGGCATGCCTTCAACGATCTAACTTTCTTCCACCATACCATATCACACTTCCTGAAATTTCTAGTACTTTGTGATAGTAGTGTAGGCTGGGGACTAAGGGCTTTTGGGAGCCTTTCAAAAATCAATCAATCAATCAACCAGTTAATTAATTTATTGAGACAGGGTTTCTCTGTATAACAGCCCTGGCAATTCTAGAACTCACTATGTAGACCAGTCTGGCTTCAAACTCAGAGAGATCTGCCTGCCCCTGCCTCCCAGGTGTGGGGATTAAAGGTGTGCACCACCATGTCTGTCCTCCTCTGGGATAGTTTTAAAAAAAGTGCAGCAGGGGCTCTTCTGTCCGACTTGTCCTTCTCCCATCTGTCCAGCAACCACTGTCCATTGATCATGGAGGAACAGGGCAGTGCAGAAGGGTGCTAATTCACAAGGAAGGCTTGGCATGGGGTTGGTACAGTTACAGCAACCAGAAACCACTGAATTCCAGACTACTTCTTGGCCTTTCTCATGGA
>JADRCD010127163.1:0-10681 GCA_019843815.1 Montemys delectorum | reverse complement strand
AGGAAGCACTCGCCAACCTCTGGAGGGGCAGAGATGGTGGCAGTGGGACTCGGGGGAGGAATGATGAGGGAGTGGAGGAGCTGGCATGGAGTAGGATCCAGTGTCCTGAGTAGCTTGTAGCCAGAGCTTGCCCTCTTCTCTCAGGTGGTGACACGGAGCCCTGCAGCAGACAGCGCTGTGGACTCATGAGTTAGGATTCTTGGTTCTCACATAGGTGGCCCCGAATTTAGATTATATGAATTAACATATACAAGTTAGAAATTATATACATTGAAACATGTATATACAATGTTTATTTTATTTTTGTGTCCTCAGAAGATGACCTGTCCTTGATAGCTACACACATATGTTAAATAAAAATTATACAAGTTAAATATAAATTATATACATTGAATATGATTTATACACATTAGTATATACACGATATACAATGAATAAAATCATACATTAAATATTATTTATATAGTTTAAGTATTAATATATGTTAAATATAAATTATATGTGTTAAAATATAAATTAAATATAAGTAAACTATAAAATGGATTATAATCTATATAAAATACATAATTTCACATGTCCTCAAAGATAGGGAATGAAACAAGCCCACAGAGCTCTAAAAAAATCAGTTACATAAAATAAAAGGGGGGAGTTGTATACTCCTTCACTTTTTATGTTGAATTTTTTGACCTTGCGTGCTAAGGGATTATCTGCTGCTGAGTGTCTATGGTACCCTACCACTCAGCAGCTTATGCCCAGGTGAAATGGAGGAACTTGCTTACTGGCATATGGCATGGTCCTGATCTAGTATTAATATGAGGATGAGGGCATATTTGTGTTTTTCTGCAGGATTCTGAAAGAACCTGCTCAGTCAGTAGAGCATGAGTCTACTCCTGTTGTCTAACAGACATCTGTTAAGTATATTTCTAAAACATGGACTTCAACACAATGGTAAATACTAATGTACATCCTTTGCTAAGCTAAAGTTCACAGAAGCTTGGGGGAAAGATCAAATGGACTCCAGATAAGTATACCTGCTTGTTATTGAAAATGGGATTTTCCCTTGGTCTTGGGATTTCTTATCTTCCCCAATTGCTAGACAATTTTAATTTCTGTTCCTAGTCTATATTTCTCTCATCAGTTCTTCACTGGCTGACAGACTCCATCCAGGGATTAGCTGTGGAGCTGCTGAATTCTGAACTTGCTGAAAGTGGATGTTAACAAGTCCAGCTGATGTGATTGTTCCCTGTCTTTCATTTGGATCAGCTAACCAGATGTTTTGATAAATGCCCCATTGCCTAGCCTTTGGCCAGTATTTCAGCCTTCCTGGGTATGCAATATCCTAAAGTCAGCAGGAAGCAGATACAGAAGATAGATATAACATCTATTGTGTCCTACTCTCCAGGCTGAAATGCTGATCAAAAAAGAACCACCCCCCCCCCCCCCCCCGCCGGGTTGAAAACAACTCATGTCCTTTGTAAGGTTTAATAGCGGCTCATGTACCCTTCACTCATGCATTGATGGTTGGGCAAATGAATGTTTCTATGTCTGGAGATTTGTTTAATGTATCCTGTGACAATTGCACTGTTAATAATTTTATGGGTCCAGATTCAATGTAACTTACTAAGACTGTAATTTGAATAATTGTATATCTGACATTGTACAAGGAATTCTGTTACGGTACTTTATCAACCTTCATTTGTTAAGCTTTCAGTTAATATTTCAGAACCTTGATATCTAGATAGAGGCTTACAAGGGCTGGATGAAATTCAAAAAGCTTTAGTAGACCTAAGAGAATGATCATATTGATCCTTGCTGGAATTCTTGTTATAGTATCTATTATAGTCATAGGATTATGCCTGTTTCCACTTGTGGCCAAGTGTGCCCTCCATTTGTTTTTGAACATTCATGCAGATCTCCATCATATATGGCTCAAAACTGTAATCTAACAGGCTGTATACTCCATTGCAGAGGTTGGTAGTCAAAGACAGGTAAGATTCTCTCAAGAGGTAGATTGCCTTCAAACAGGGCATGAATGCTAAGATTCATGCACCAATGATGGGAAAGGTCTGTGCTTCTTGAGGGGGCACTAAGACAGGCACAATCATTCTGCACTAATAGCTGAGATGGCTTTGGATTGTATAAAATGGAAAAGAGGAAAGAAAAAGAGAAAAGTCTGCCTGTTAGGCAGAGTCAGGGTCTGCAGGCAGATTTCCTGGCTTGCTGAAGCATGGAACAGTCAGAAGAGGTGCACTTGAGGCTCAAGGAAAGAGTCTGAAGATGCTATTGACCTTGGTGGAAGCAATGGGGAAGCTTTTGGATGGGAACAGATGTCTTTTTTTTTTTTTTGGTTTTCTGAGACAGAGATTCTCTGTGTAGCCTTGGCTGTCCTGAAACTCACTCTGTAGACCAGGCTGGCCTCAAACTCAGAAATCCACCTGCCTCTGCCTCCCAAGTACTGGGATTAAAGGCGTGTGCCACCACTGCCCAGCAGGAACAAATGTCTTTATGTGTATGTTTTATTGTTTCTGTTAGCTTGTGACTTTGCTTCCCATAAAAAGTCTAAGAAAAGTAAACTTGCTGCTGGTGTGGTATTGACCTGAAGCCCTCCCATCTCTCTCTCTCTCTTTCCTATCTTTAATCCTTACTACTCACTCAAATGACTGTTCAACTTTGTACTGGCAGGGCCAGTACAGTTCTGAAATGTAAAAATGTATATTGTTCTCTAAGGCAGAACTGTGAACAGCCAAGGTATTTGGCCTTGTCTGAAATGGTTCCTTTCCCAGCTTTATCAGTACTTCACTTTGCTCTTCTTGAATGTTCATTTCTCTGCCATTAGTGACCCTGTATCTAATATATGTTATAGACTCCATAGAAGCATGGGTTACCACACATTAATGGAATATTACACGACTACACATCATGAGTGAGATTTCTCTTATAGGAAACACAAAGCTTCCTAATAGCCGAGGGCTTGGGACCAGGGTAAGGCTGCCATTAGTGCCTTTTTCAGATTTAGAAAGGCAGTGAGACGTACAGAGATAAGAAAATGATGAGTGTAGGTTCTCAATCTATAGACAAATACACCTTTAGGGTTAAAATAGGTAGCTATAGAGGAAGAGGTACATACTTTAGACATACTCAAATTAGCCCAAACTGTTCTTTGCTTAATGCCTTTTGGCAAATCACTTAATTCTGTGATAAGGCACAGGTTATTGATTTCTCTGTAATTGAAGATTTGGGTGATACTGGAAGCTATCAACCAACAGACCCCACACTTACAATATCTTTGCCTTATGCGGTTGGTGCCATCACACTCTCTAGTTTAGATATAAAGGTAAAAAGAAGGGTCATTGGAGATCTAAGGCCATGTGGTTACAAAGGATCTGAGGCTGGGTCCCAGGTCATATAAGTCCACAAAACTTGGGTGGACCCAAATCTCTTAACTAGATGGATCCATTGTTCAGGGTCTGATCAGCTTTGCAATCCAATACAAAATAGTCTAATGCCCAAATAAACAGCTAAAGTAAGTCATGCTGTCACTGAACTTTTAATAGTCTTTCAGTTGGGGATTAAACTCTCATTGCAAGGCATATTTATGAGCCTTTTCTAGAATCAGATGCATAAATTAGAAGAACAAGTGTGAAGGCAGATGACATAGGTTCATCTGCTCTTCCTGTGCTTCTCCATCCCAGGCTACAGGATAGGTTAAATCCCCTCAGTCCACATGTTGGTTTGTTGTGTTAGCAACCATTAACACCACTGAGAGTCTCTTTATGCAAAGGTTTCTTAAATTTGTTAAAAAGAATACAAAATAATGACCATTCTGTTCAGGGTATAGCACATCAAGACACTTCTTGGTTTACAATACGCTAGTAAACAAACTCATGGGAAAACTTACCCAGAAAGAGATGTATGCCATACGCTCACATTCAGATGTATTTCACAAACTCAAATGTAAATAGATGTAGAATAAGTGGATTTTTGGATTGGAGAAAAATCTAAGAAATATATTTTATTTTCCCATTGAAAACCTGGTTCCTTACTTGCAAGCCTTTTTCAAAGGCAGCTCAACCTTAAGATCAGCAACTTTCAGGGAACACACAGACCATAGAAACAGAATCTCCTTCTAGCTGTTACTATTCCAGATAAATAAGACAATAATGCAAACATTCATTCATTCGTTCACTCATTCAAGTTTGGACTCATTGAGTCCTACTTTTTCTTTTTCTTTTTTCCACAACGTGCTAGAAACAGCAATATTTGAAACTGAATTCTGTGAAGAGTGGAACTGAGCTTGACAGTGGTGTATGCAGAAAATGTGCCTAGATTTTGCTCATCCTCACTGAAGGATTTGTACTCTTAGTCCATGCTTAATATAAAGAACCAACTGAGATAAATGCTTTTTCAAATTATCACAGCTAATGAACCAGATTCTTATCCTCACCTAACGTCTGTGCCACCCTCCAAGCAGAACCATTGTTCATTGAAACAGTTGGTGAATGACTTCATGGATAGACCATCTTAACACACACCATTTCTTAAATGAATGTAACATGTTCTCTTTGGGCTGAGAATAAAGTCACTCACTCAAGTCAAATAGCTTTGACCATAGCAGAAAGTCTGTATCCAAAAATCGTGGCCTACAATTCATTCCTTGGTGCAGCAGAACTGTCAACTCTCAGCTTAGCTATGATGGAGGTAAAATCCTTTGGTAATGTAAGGGTCATATACAATGAAATCCAGTGTCTAAAAATTGTTCTTATTCTGGGCTTGTACCACAGTAAGAGCCAAGATTTTAAGCTCTACTAAATACAAAACAAACAAACAAGCAAACAAACAAAAAGTCTTTATTTATGTTCATTTAAGAAAATACTAGTAGTGATGCATTATTTTGAAATATACAGTTAATATGTTTGGAGTTATTTAAAATTTATATTGAGAAAAACATTGTCAGTATTGCTGTAGACAAGCATCTACATAAGACTGTTAAATTGATTGTTGTTTTATATCAAACAACTTTTATAATATTCATTTTTCTTTGAGACAGGGTTTCTCTGTATAGCCCTGGCTGTCCTGGACCTCACTCTGTAGACCAGACTGGCCTTGAACTCAGAAATCCGCCTGCTTCTGCCTCCCAAGTGCTGAGATTAAAGGTGTGTGCCACCACCACCTGGCTTATAATACTCATTTTTATTGTTATAATATTTTATAAATTTTAAGGAATATATAAAAAAAGATATTGTAGGTATTGAAGGGGGGTCCCTGAGAGGAGTTGGGTTACAAAATGGAAACAAGAATGTGATTTAATTCTCTTTACTTAAAATATGTTTTTAAATGTTAACAAATTCAGATAAATTGAAATCATATAACTTTTCTCATCATAATGCAATAAAACTTAAAAATATATATATATATAAGGAACCAAGCTGCCCCTGGGGACTTGGGGCATCAAATATCACAGAGCAGGATGGAGACCTTACATTCAGGTTTAAGTCACAGGTCTTTTATCAACTTTAAAAATAAAGTGGTGTCTTAGTGTTTAACTACTGTGAACAGACACCATGAACAGACACTATGACCAAGGCAAGTCTTACAAAGTCCAACATATATTTAGAGCTGGCTTATAGGTTCAGAGGTTCAGTCCATTATCATCAAGGTGGGAACATGGCAGCATCTAGGCAGGCATGATGCAGGAAGTGCTGAGAGTTCTACCTCTTCATCTAAAGGCTGCTAGTCAAAGACTGACTTCCAGGCAGCTAGGGTGAGGATCTTAAGCCCACACCCACAATGACACACCTATTCTAACAGGGCCACACCTCCTAATAGTGCTACTCCCTGGGCCAAGCATTTACAAACCATCACAGGTGGCTAAATTATGGATCCTTATATTTCAATTAATGGGATTATACTTCAAATCAACCATTTATGGCTAGCTGGATATTCATAAGGAGTGAAATGGGGTTCATTCATTCACTTGACCATTAATAGACAATGAGAACTCAGTAAGTATCAGACTCTAGTCTAAGCATGTTTGTGACCAATGGAGACAATGAGAAAGTTGCCATGAGATCACTTTTGAGAACTGGGGAAGGAGACAGGTATCAATACCATATATAATGAATAAGCATGGTAGTAGTATTTAGAAGATGATAAACATGTTTGTCTTAAAACTGCAGCAATAAAGGAGCTTAGAAATCCCAAGTTAGGGTGTATAACATGGTTGAGGTGACTGGTAAAGACACAGTACATCTATCTGGGACATAGTTTTTAGGGAGATAGGAAGGAGTGGAACAAGGGGGAAGAATGGCAGCTGGTCATCAGTGTAGGTGTGGGGATGGAGGAGTGTTCTGGCTCCTAGGGTCACAAGGCTGTTAAGATTATTCACTGTGTTCCAGTGTGACTTACAGCTGTCACTTATGGACTCTGTCAAGTGACTATTGCTGTTGGCTTACAAGAGACAGGGTACCTGTCTTAGGGTTTCTATTGGTGTGAAGAGACACCATGACCAAGGCAACTCTTATAAAGGACAACATTTAATTGGCGCTGGCTTATAGGTTCTGAGGTTCAGTCCATTATTATCATGATGGGAAGCATGGCAGCATCCAGGCAGGCATGGAGCTGGAGGAGCTGAGAGTTCTACATCTTGATCAAAGGCAACCAGGAGAAGCCTGTCTTCCAGGCAGCTAGGAGGAAGGTCTCAAAGCCCATGCCCAAAGAGACACACTTTCTCCAATAAGGCCACATCTACTCCAACCAGGCTACACCTCTTAATAGTGCCACTCCCTAGGTCAAACATATTCAAACCACCACATTAACATAAGAAACAATGCCAGAAAACATGTAGATGTAACACATGCTACTATTTGATATTATTCTTTGGAAGTTTGTTTTGGTTCTTCATGTTAGAAAATATAAAAGCAGTCTCCAAGTAAGGTAAGAAGTGGGTCAGAAATTTCAAATAGACAAAACAAAATGGTCAAGTGCATCTTGCTTTCAGTCTGCGCTGTCCACAGTGAGACATGAAGGCTAGGCTGATACATGTGGTCCTATTTTTGATATAATTTGAGTGAGTCACTTTTTTTTTTCCAAAAGCAATTGAAAATTACATTTCCTGCTGGATGTGGTAGAACACCCCTGTAATCCGAGTCTTTAGTGAACAAAGGCAAGATTGTGGATTTGAGGACATCTTGGGCTACACAGCTCTAAATCAGTCTGAACTACATAGCAAAACCTTGCTCAGAAACAACACATCCCAAATCAATACTAGGGATTTTGGCACTAATATTCAATCCTCAAAGGGAAAATAGAGAATTTTTTTCACTGTTGTTTGAATCTTATACCTTTTTATATGTTACAGATTATTTTTTAAAGGATAAAACCAAGTGTTATGGTTCAAGAAAGATAATTTCAAATGCTCGAATTCCCACTGTTAAGGATCGCAAACAGAAAACCTCAGCTTGAGAAGGGAAAACAGACTTCCTACTGGAATGTGCAGGATTGGAACAGAAAAATTCCGAAAGGAAGTCTCAAGAAAGGAAACACATGGATAGCCTTTAATAAATGAACCTGGAACTCATTAGGGGACCAGAAAGTTGCTGGTCCACTGCCAGGAAGTGTGGATGGCAAAGTGGGAAAGAGCCACAAATCTGGAGACCATAAATATTAAAAAACAAAACAAAACAAAACAAAAAACCCAGAACACCCAAAACAATACAATGTAAGTCAATGTCAAATTCTCTGTAATTTCTCATAGTGGAACTATACATCTACCCATGTCATCAATAGGTATTCTCTGCATTCCATCTGTAATGGCTAATATAGTCTACCGGTGTAGATCTGGAGTCACCACCACCACCACCACCACCACCACCACCCTCCTGAGTGGGTCTGTGAGGGAATGTCTAGGCAGGGTTAATAGGTGTGTGGTAGGGATACCCTCTCCCAGAATGAGCAGCTGAGATGTAAGAGGTCTGAGGGAAAAGCAGTGGAGCCTTTGCTTGCTTAGTTGCTTTTGCTCCTTGCTGGTGAGTGCATCTACCCAACAGTTGCTGCTGCTGCTGTCATCATTCCCTGACATTGGACTCCAGCATCTTTGGCCTGTGGCAGGCTGGCACCGATGAAGCTTCTGAGATTTTGCCCTCTTTAGTATGCAAAGAACTATTTATGAACAAACCCTACTGCCACAACGTAAGCTAATATAGCAAGTTATTTATGAACTAACCACTCCCTCCCACCATAATGTAAGTGAATGTAACAAGTTGCCCTTTGCAATATACATCCATTCTGTCACTTCTGTTCTTCCAGAGAACCCAGCACACATACTGTGTCACTCTCACTGCTGCCCGAGCTGGAGGAAATGGCTCCTTGGGGGAGACTTAAACCTATCTCCTCTGAGTGCAGGGCTAGTTGCCAGAGCTATTTACAAATGATGCATAGGTCTAGAGGTTGTTTAATAAACTGATTGCTTCTTTGGGGTTCATTGTCCTCTGACTGTGGCGATTAGCTACTAAAAAGAACTCAGATTCCATACCCCACAGAGGGAGGACTAACACAGCCAAGGAGAATTTGAAAGGCAGAGAATTCTGCCTTCTAAAAAAAATTGCAAGCACCATAATTAAAAGCAAGTAATTCAAGAATTTGCTACTTCCAGTGAGGCCAGTCGAAGGTGTTTATATGTCAATATATGTCTGTGGTCGCCTCCACCATGACCTACTCAGCTAGAGTAGGTCAGCTTGCCTAAGTCAGTGGAGCAAAGCGCAAGAATCTGGAGTTACCCAGGAAAATCTATTAGAGCTCAGATGGGGAAACAAGACCTGGTACTAAGTGCAACTAGCATTCTCGGGGGATGTAGTTGCTAAGGAGTGCCAGGATGAGTACCAAATACCTTGCTCATGGTTTAGACCAATGCATAAAGCAATGCAAGGATTTCTTAAAAAAATAAGGTAGGCATGGGTGGTTTGGAAAACAATACTGTGATACAGGTCAGGAAAGGGAAGCAATAGAATTCTCCAGGAGAAAAAAAATTAGTAGCGTAGAAAAAAAAAACAAACCACCAATGTAGTTTAGACATTACAGATAGTGATTTCCTAAAATGTGGAGAAGGCAGTGACATATTTTGGAAAAAAAAAAAGTTTTGACCCATTTTCTCTAGCCTTCTGTTTAGGGCCTTGAAACAAACAAACCAACCAACAAAAACCCAAAGCAGCATTGCCTTAGTTGTAACTTGTCCTGGTGGGTCAGGCTGCTATGGCAATGTCTGCAGAGGTTTGGCAGAAAGAAGTGGAAGCTTCAATGCTTAACATCCCTCGTCTAAACCAATCCAAATCGAGTTTGCCTAAAGCTGCCCTGGTGAGCAAGGCAAGCTGAGCATTCACCCTCTAGGTCCCTGAGTGCGGGAGGTCTGTACAGGGCTTAGAACCTCATGGTTCATCTCTCCTGGTTTGCGGGAGCCTGAAGCTCCCCTCCCCACCACCCATGACTTTATTTTCCACTGAACTCAATGGGGTGCTGAACCTTCTGCCAAAGTGAGGACAAGGGAGGGGGCGGTGTTACCAAGCAGCAGCAAAATTGTGGAGTTTGCTCCCTGGCAGGGTAATTTGGGGGCGGAAGGTGGGTGGGCCACCTGGAATCGGCAATGAGCACCAGACTGTCTACAGTTCAAAGCTATCTTCCCCAACCTCAGGGTTTTTGATAAATAACTCCATTATGGATTGCACGTGTCCAAGAACAAGCTCAAACTACCAAAATTATCCCACCACGGAATAATTCCAGCATACTCAGTAATGCCTACTCCCAATGTCTCTGAATTTCTCAGGGTTGGGGGAAGAGGTGCAAACCTACTCTTAACTGCCTCGTATTCTCATCTATTCTACAGAACTATTTTTGACTTCACACAAATCCTTCCTTGCTATTTTTATTTCCTTCTGTCTCCCACAAGTCTCTCAACTAAAGGAAAAGAAAAGTGCCACTGAAGGGATCTAATTACCCAGAAGCCGCTGCTGGCTGCTCAGGCACACCCGGACACTTCTCATCACCTCTTGTAACTCTGACCTCAACCCGAAGAAGACTGGTACTACTACTGTTCCCATTTTACAAACCGGAGAACAGAGGCTTGCAGTTAAGGAACTCAGCCAGGATACAGATTCTGGCCTGGGTACTTTTCACTTGCTTTTAGTCTTCAAAGGGTGAGCTGGAGATGTAGTCTGGAGGTAGAGCTTGTACACCCAATCTACTCCCACAGCAGAATGTTTCCCATAATGACAATGAGGCCAGCATAGGACAGTGCTAAGCTGAGAGCAACCTCAGAGAGAGCTGGTTCTGTAGATCACAAAACACTGGCTTTAACCCACATTTAGCCAATCAAAAATGGGACAGACACTAGAGTTTGAGTCTTGCTCCTTAGACTTCCAGCAGTTTCTTGGTTTTTCTGTATTGGGTTATTTGTGAAATGGGGGTGCCCAATACTGCTGAAGCTCATTCAGATTTTAGACCATGACTAGGCATTTACAAAACATAAGGCATGATTGTAATGCACCCATGAAGTAGAAAAACTTGTTACTGATGATCTGACTGGGGCAGCTGAAAGAAGAGGTGTCATTATTTTACCACTGAAAACAAAAGTCTGTGAAGCCTGGTTATAAAACCAGAGATTTTAATAAGTTGGACATGACTTATGACACTG
>JADRCD010127157.1:0-16765 GCA_019843815.1 Montemys delectorum | reverse complement strand
AGAAGGGAGGGACTTAAAGGAGAGGAAGAAGGAAAAATTGCAGTCGGAATATGATGCATAAGAGAATAAATTAATTTTAAAAATATATAAATAAGCAAGCCTTTAAAAAAAGAGAGAAACTTTAAATGCTCCCAGTTCCAGAAGTTCTTGGCAACCCTTCTGGGGATTCTATGGTGAGTGATTGCTATGAGTGTTTGCAGGCTGCAGGGGACCTCCCCCCCCCACCCCGCTGCCTGTGCCCCCCACTGCTGCTGCCTCTTCCTATTCTGAAGTTCGAAGATGAGTTAGAGTAGAGACTGTAGTTTGGAGCAGGACTTAGTGGCCCAAGCTCCCTTCCAGAGCCATAATGTTGGAAAATGTCAGTATGAGGGATGGCAGTCATCTCTGCTCAGCGGGAACCTGGGGAGGCAGAGTACTGGGGTGGGGGAAGGGCACTCACTCTAACATCCATCTCTATCCTCAACTCATCAGTGGCCTGCCCTGTTTGTCCTGAGCCCCCGGGGTACTCTGTGTGCCTCACAGGGCTTCCTGTTCCAATCCCATGCTTGAACTCTCTCTAGCATCAGTCCTTGGTCATTCCCAAGGCAGTTGTTAGACTTGTCTCTATCCTTGTGGAGGGAAAGTGGATTGGAAGGAGGTGTTTGGAGAATAGAGGCAGCCAGGCCTGTACACCTGTGCGATGAGATTCTTGCGTCCAATAGAAAGATGGATGGGAGCCTGGCACCAACATCCAACACGCAAATTGGACACAGCACCTGCTGCTCACACCATATGCAAATGCCACAGTTGTAGACTTTCATCCAAGACAGCCTTTTAAATCATGGAGCCCCAAAGATGCTGGTGGCTCTCCTGCAGCAGGAAGGCTGAAGAGGACAGAGGTTCGGGCAAGGTACTCTCTCATGTTCCTCATGGAGGGGAAAAATAAGTTTGTTTTTTCTGGATCCCTCCTGTGGCTTGGCTTCCTTCTTCAGACACAGTATAAGTTGAGGTGAAAAGGAACTGGGCTTGTTCTGAGCCTCAAACTTAGGCAGTGGAGCTTCTGTGGTCCTTAGTCTTCTCCTGACCCTCTAGGTTTTCCTGAGCTCTAGATTCAACCCCTTTCCAGTAAGAATGTTGTGCTCTGGACACAGGAGGCACCTGGTCCCTAGCTTCCCTCCTCTACCTCTTTCTCACCTTCAGCTCCCAAAGAGGGACAATGGGCAGCTTTACTCTACCAGGGATGTCCAAGCTTTTGGCTTCCTCGGAGCACATTGACCAGGGAAGAATTATCTTGGGCCACATGTTGAAGACAGCAATGTCCAACACAAGACCCAGAGGTTACAAGATCACACATACATTTATATGAGTGATATCAATTGATCCTCTCCAATGTTCACACTCTAGAAATGTTGCAAATGAGTCCCCAAAATGTCATCAAAAAATACCTCATGATGTTTTAAGTGTGAGATGTTGTGTTGAGCCCATTCATAACCATCCTGGATCTCATGAGGCACAGGGCCATAGCTTGCAGATACCTTTGGCCTCGCCCTTCCTGCCTCTCAGCCTTGTGCTCCTCCTCCATGTTTGAAGCCCAGTTGTATTCCCCAGTGTTCCCCTTGGTCACTTTTCTCAGTTTACTTAGCTTCCCATTACTCTTACCCATTCCCGTGTCAATAAAATGGGTTGGCTCCAGCCTCTGCTGAGACCCTACTGGCGACTCCACTCACTGGGCTTCAGGCTGGAGTATGTGTGTGGGGTGCACAAGTGAAGACAGAGGTTAATTCCAAGATGTCTCCCTTAATTGTCTATTGTTTGAGTCAGAGTCTCTCGACAACCCAGAACTCACTGTCTTGGCTGGGTTGGCTGGCCAGCAAGCCTATCTTTGTCACCAAGTGCTGGGACACACACTGCCATACTCAGATTATGTGTGGGTTAAAGGAATCTGGAGTGAGGTCCTTATGCTTGAGCAGCAAACATACCCTGAGTCAGCTCCTCATCTTCAACCTCTCCCCTGATTTAATTATCATAAATATAGGAGACTCAGGGCTGTCAAGATCTGAGGTGGGCCAGGTGAGAAGAATTGGCCAGAATCATGCAGCACCCCAGGGAAAGGTATCACTCAGGAATTCCGAGATTCAGGGCAAATAGAAATGTAGGCAAGAGCGGTGGAGCTTATCATGGGGAAGTGAGGCAGAGGAGAATAAGGAGAGGCAGACCCAAGATCCTTGCAGCAGCTATTTAGGTATATCCTTGTTCACATCTGTCACCGGCTGGAGGTGATCAATGTGATAGTCCAGTTGAGAACCTCAGAGTAGATGTGACCCTCAAAATATCATGCAGAGAAATGGGCACAGCCACCCTAGGGCATAGCAGGAGCCCTTGAGCTCCGAATGGACTGAGTTCACTTTACATACACAAGATCTCCAGATGGTGCCTGGGACACAAAGTCCAGATCCCAACCCACTCTCTTGGATGCTCCTCTGTAGGGTAAGAGTGATCTCACCAAGGCCCCAGAAACAGCTCAGAGCTGCTGTCCCAAGCAGGTACCCTGAGTTGGCTGCAGACCGTGGCTTTTGTCCCCTACAGGAGACATCATTCTGGGACCTTGCATGGAGGTTACTAGCCAAGGACATTATCCCTCCCAGGATTCCTTCACTCTGCTTGCAACCCCAGGGCAGGACAAGTATAGCCACATTGAGGCATAGTGACCTTACCCATGGGCAGTTTAGTCAGCTCTCCTGGACTGTGTAATGGCACAGGGTCACCCCTGCATTAGCATCATGTGTCTGGAGCAATCCCAGCTGTCATGAGTAATAGGTATCAGGGGGCACGGGGCAAGGGTGAGGCCTTGGTTGTTTGCAGAGGACTCTGTTTTCTCGAGACATTTCAAAACTGAGGTGCCCCTGTCTCCCCTGACAACAGAAGGAGAGAAGGGTCACACAATTATTAGATTTTATTTATGAGAAGAGCTGGTGTTTGCGGAGAGCTGTCACTGAGGGGACATAACTGACAGCCGCATCAATCCAGGGCCACCCCAGAGATGCAGGAACGGAAAGCACGGAAGACAATACTTCCATTATAAAATCATCTTAAGGAGTTGGCAAGAGACACTTCCCAGTTCCAGACCCCTGTGATCTGCTTCAAGTGTTTGAAGAAACAATTTTATGCTAAAAGAGAAAAGTGCTTTGGGGGTTACATATGCAGCCGTATTAATATTCGTATAAAGGAAGGTCTGGGGTGGGGACAACTGTTTTCTCTTTGAAAGAAGCAATTTAAATTGCTGGAATTCTACACTGAACTTTCCACAGAATTCAGAACACGGGTGTGGATGTGTCAGAAATGGTGAGCTTGTGGGAGTGTGAGCTGGGATGAATCTCTACCCTAGTCCTGAATGCATTTCATGTGCCTAAGAGGAGCTGGGAGGTGTGCCCACTCCAGGGCTCAGCTTTGTCAGCAACTGCAGAGCTGGCTGCCTAACTAGTAGCTGACCATAATATAGTCAAATGGGAGATGGAGAGTGGCCTCCACAATAAACATTAGACAGGCACTGTCTTAGTCAAGGTTTCTATTCCTGAACAAATATCATGACCAAGAAGCAAGTTGGGGAGGAAAGGGTTTATTTAGCTTACTTCCAGATTGCTAAAATTCCACTAAAATACTTTCTTCCTTCAAGAGGGAAAATATCAAGGCACAGTCACAATCAAAAGCAAAACCAATGTCTGGAATCCAACTCACGATCTTCTGGGCTCCTCTAAGGGCTTTGGTCACTTCTCCAGCTCTGCCCTTTGTAGCACACATCTTGTCTTCAGGGCTCCAAATGCCTGTACTCCACTGCTTTTTCTGTCATTGGTGGTCAGTTCATGGTACTGGCATTCCCAAAACACTGTTGTAACTAGGCTTTACCAATAGCCTCTCATAGACTGTCTTCACAGTGCCAAGCTTCAACTCCTTTGCATGACACCTTCAGTCCTGGGCCATCAATTGCAAACTGAGGTTTCTCAATTAGTGATCAAGGGAGTAGGGCCCCTTGTGGGTGGTGCCATCCCTGGGCTAGAAGTCTTGGGTTCTATAAGAGAGCAGGCTGAGCAAGCCAGGGGAAGCAAGCCAGTAAGGAACATCCCTCCATGGCCTCTGCATCAGCTCCTGCTTCCTGACCTGCTTGAGTTCCAGTTCTGACTTCCTTTGTGACAAACAGCAATGTGGAAGTAAGCTGAATAAACCCTTTCCTCCCCAACTTGCTTCATGGTCATGATGTTTGTGCAGGAATAGAAACCCTGACTAAGACAAATTGGTACCAGCATAGTGGGGTATTCCTGTGACAACCTGACCATGTTTTGGGAAGGACTGTGGAAGGACTTTGGAACTTTGAGCTAGAAGAACCACTGGTTGTTAAGAACTCTGTGGGATGTTCTGTGGAGCTTGGAAGATCATGTTGAGAACAGTGCAGAGATGGAGGCCTGGCTTGTGAAATTTCAGAGGGAAGATTAAAGACTCTATCAGGGCCATGTTGTTTTGATTGTGAAGATTCTGTGGTTCTGGTTAGCTGAGGCTGAAGTATCAGCTGTGATTAACAAGATACCAGAACTACTAAGGTGAGAACTTTGCATAACTGGGACTATTGATGCTGGTTAGTTGGAGCTAAGAAATTAGCGGTGATTAAGAAGAGACCAGCATCATTGAGGTGACATCTTCTGAGAAGTGTTTTCTGAGAACACAAAGAGGCTATGTTCCAGAGATAGCCAAGGTTGTACCTTGTGCTGGAGCAGGACTTGGTAATGTGTAAGAGTCATCCAGGTGGTACTGGTTTTGAAAGCATGAAGGGGTCATGAAGAACAACTGAGGCTCAGCACAGTGAGAGGCCATGGGAGGCCATTGGTGAAGGTGCAGCCTCAGTTGAAATTGATGGCCCAGGATTTAAGGGGTCATGCAAAGGAATTGAGGCTTGAAACCATGAAGAGAGCATATGAGAGGCTATTGGTGAAGCCTAAGTGGAAGACAGTGTTTTAGAGATGCCAGAACCATGTATGACCACCAAGAACAGCAGCAGCAGTGGAGTACAGGCATCTGCAGTCTAGAAGACAAGATGTGTGCTACAAAGAGCAGAGCTGGAGAGATGACTCAAGCCCTTGGAGGAGCCCAGAAGATCATGAGTTGAATCCCAGACAGTGGTTTTGCTTTTGGTCGTGACTGTGCCCTGATATTTTTCCCTCTTGAAGGAAGAACATATTTTAGTGGAGCCCACAGTTAAGAGACTTTGAATTTTAAAAGATATTGGACATTTTAAATAGATTGAATTTTTAATGTGTAAAGACCGTGGGACTTTAGATCTTGGGGATGAATAAGAAAGTAAGGGTTGAGGCTTAAAAGTGATGTGTTTGTGTGTCAAGTTGACAAGGGGTCAATTGTACTGGCTGGTTTTGTGTGTCAACTTGACACAGGCTGGAGTTATCACAGAGAAAGGAACTTCAGTTGGGGGAGTGCATCCATGAGATCCAGCTGTGGGGCATTTTCTCAATTAGTGAGCAAGGGAGTAGGGCCCCTTGTGGGTGGTGCCATCCCTGGGCTGGAAGTCTTGGGTTCTATAAGAGAGCAGGCTGAGCAAGCCAGGGGAAGCAAGCCAGTAAGGAACATCCCTCCATGGCCTCTGCTCAGCTCCTGCTTCCTGACCTGCTTGAGTTCCAGTCCTGACTTCCTTTGTGATAAACAGCAATGTGGAAGTGTAAGTTCAATAAACCCTTTCCTCCCCAACTTGCTTCATGGTCATGATGTTTGTGCAGGAATAGAAACCCTGACTAAGACAGGCACTGAGCTGGCACCTCACAGGCACCTGTGACCCTAACTTCAGAGTGTCTAAGGTTCTCTCTGGCCTGTAGTCACTACACTAAACACACATATGCATGGACTCAACTTAAGAATGATTCTTTTAAAAGAGATATCAGATGTTTTCCCAGCCACAGTCACAACAACTGTACCCCCAGCATCTGGGAGGTGGAAAAGGGGTTAGGGAACAGCCTCAGCTACATAATAAACTTGAAGCTAACCTGAGCTACATGAAACCCTATCTGAAACAAAAAGTTTCAGGGGCTGGAGGTGTGGCTCAGTGGTTAAAAACACTGGCTGCTATTCCAGAGGTCCTGAGTTCAATTCCCAGCAACCACACAGTGGCTCACAACCATCTGTAATGAGATCCGATGCCCTCTGCTGGCACACAGGTATATATGCAGGTGGAGCACTCGTTCATAAAATAGATAAATAAACCTTTTATAAAAAGAAAAGGTTTCAGCTGTTTTTGGAGGTTCTATGAGTTCAGTCCAGGGGGCCATCTCAAAGGTTTCCTTCTTTCTCTGTCCCCAGGTCTAGCAAGCAGTCAACATAGGGTCCGCAGCCCCCTGCCTGCCACTGGCCCAGTAATGAAAGAGCAGAGTCAGCTGGGGTATGTTCAGACAGAGATGCTTCTGATCCCTGTCTGTTCTCTGCATTCCACTGTGCCAGGTTCCAGCTTTCCTTCATACCATCAGAAGCACACACCCCTTCCTTGCTAGGTTTGGTCAGATCCACACGTGTGGTTTGCAAGCAAAGGTCCCTGAGCTTCATGATCACAAGCACACAAGAAGTTGAAAAAAAAAATGGAGACCCTGGCACACTCACCCAGCTTCCTCTGAATGGTGATTTCTTAATTATAACAACACCATACCAATATGTGATGTTGACATGTCATGTTCTATACCATAGACACAGATACCCTTCTCTCTCTCTCTCTCTCTCTCTCTCTCTCTCTCTCTCTCTCTCCCTCCCCCATCCCTCTCCAGCACCTGCACACGAGTGCTCATGTGAGTATGTGTACATGCTTATGGAGGTCAACATCAATTCTAGACGTCCTCCTCAATTGCCATTCACATTGATTTCTTTTTTTTATAAGAAGTTTTCGGTTTTATTCAGAGGCCAGCAACTCCATTGGGCTAGCTGGGGTCTGCCTGCCTCCTCCTCCTCCTCCTCCTCCTCCTCCTCCTCCTCCTCCTCCTCCTGTTCTTCCTCAGTACAAGAACCGCAGGAACGTGTCATCAAGCCAGGTTTATGGCTGGAGATCTGAGCTTCGCTCTTCCGGCTTTCATAGCCAGTACTCATTCACAGAGTCGTCTCCCCAGCCCCACATGGACTCTTGTCCATGGCATAGCCACCAGTTATTATGTGGTTCTTCTCAGCCTTCAAAGTATGAACGGCAGTGCGTCTATAATGGAGGCAGATCCTCTTATCCCACCATGTTCCCGAGGAATGCACGAACCCTAACGGACAAGAAGGCCTCCATGAATTCACCAGCAGTAACTCCTCTCACATTGGAAAATGATTCTGAGTAACTGCAGGAAGACCTGCAGAGAGTGGGAGGACCACTGCTGTCCTTCAGGGCAGATGGGAAAGGTGATGCTCCCAGCAGCATGAGGGCACTCTTAGCCCCACTTCAAACTCACGCTTGCTTCCAGTTCCAGTGAGAGGTGCACCCCCACCTTGTTGCTGTGTGTAGAAATGACTGGCACCCAGGTGAGTATTACCCACAAGAGTGCATCAACTGGTGTCATCCATCTCTAAGGTATTTACACTCAGGAAAGCCCACCGCAGGGCCTGCTGCACCGCTACCTCCAGAAGCAGAGGATGGGCTGGGAACAGAGCCTTTCCACTGCAGCGAGATCTCAGCTCAGAGGCCATGGTGTGTGGACCCTAAGTGGGTGGCTCCAGGCTGAGGTCAATCCTGCACTCAGCGTGTATCTCTCAGCAGATCCTGGTAGAGCCGGCTTGGGGGTCGCAGCAATCCCCATGGTCCTAGAACCTTCTATAAAAACTTAGTGTAGGTGAGCCGAGGTCCTCCGATGTAAGTTGTGCTCTGTGTGAGAGCACAGTAGCGTTTCCTTCTCCACACCATTGAGTTAGGATAACAGGAACTAAGAAACCAAGATCCTCCTCTGAGCTGGGGAAGCTGCTTTGCTTTCTAGGACCACAGTGTACTCCTCTGAGGGATGGAGACGGTGAAAACACATGCTTTAAACCTCGATCATTAAATTGCGGGGTTTCAGTTTCCAGTGGAGTGTCACACTCACAATATGCACACAACCAGGACCAGGCAACAGGATGATTGCTGATGAGAAAAATAAAAGCAGTGTGCCCATGGTGGTGAGCGTGGCACCCATGGCGGTGAGCGTGGCACCCATGGCGGTGAGCGTGGCGCCCATGGCGGTGAGCGTGGCGCCCATGGTGGTGAGCGTGGCACCCATGGCGGTGAGCATGGTGCCCATGATGAGCATGGTGAAGAGGGTGATCATAATAATAGTGATAAGAATGACAAGTGTGTTGGTCTAGATAGCAGTGATGATGGTAGTGGTGGTGGTGATGGTCGTGGTGACAGTGAAGACAGTGGTCATGCCACTACCACGCTGATGGTGACGATGGTAACCTTAGACCTGTTGGTGGTAATAACGGTGGAGGTGAGGATGAGACTGGTGATACTGACAGCGTTGATGGTGATATTGCTGATGGTGACCATGCGATGTTGACGGCTCTGATGGTGACCTTGGAGGCCCCAGTAATGATGATGGTGGTGAGGCTGTGGTATCCGCAGATCCTATAGTTCACTACTTGGTGAACGGTAGCGGGTGACATGGAGGGATGACGGGTTTCAGCGTGTGCACAAAGACAGGCAGTGATGGGCACACGCTGGAAGGCAACATGAAGCATGTCCACACACGTGGAGCACGGGACTCCTTGAGGCAGGGCGAGCAGGGACATGGTTTACAAAGTACCAATGTCTTCCATCTTCCGGCATGCCTGACATTTGCTGTTCTGAAGGCACACCGCTGCGGGCCTGGCACCCTCAGGTGACTAAAATTCAGGATGACCTTCTGTGTCACAAGCCTGTGGTTAGTGTCCTTGCTCTAACCTCCCTGGATGGGACCTGTCCCAGGAGCCTGGGAGAAGAAGGATGGGCTAGGATTTCTTCCCCGAGTCCTGGGGTTTGATTTATTGGTTTGACTCTCTGTGCACATTTCTTGGGGTTGATTTATTGAAGGTTATTTGTTCTGCTTTGTCACAGTGGCCACCTCACAGCACGGATTCCCTCTCAGTCGTCCCCTGTGCCCCTTCAGGCCTGCAAAACATCGCTCTGGAAATCCAGAGGCTCGGGAGCACATGGAAGGTCTTCATTTTTATTTCCCTTCCTCTCTGTTTCCACCTAGAATGCTTTGAGATAAATGATTAAATGCATCTCTTACAGGAATGAAGCTCAAAGAGACTGCACAAGGATGGTTATGTGGTGCTTTAGTGCTCAAGACTCCATGGATATGTTTGTTGTAGCTGGTGAAGGGAAAGGAGTGGGCGTGGTACACATTCTATTCATAAACCGTCTCGATGGACAAGGGTTGCTTACAAAGCGCACATCGAGAAAATGCCCCCCAAGTCAGGGAGATGGTTCATAAAGGACAGGCAGACTCAAGGAAGTCCACATGTCCTGTCTGAGGCTCTGAAGAGATGAGCAGCCCCCATTAATGCAGATAAACACCTTTGGGGATGTGAGAAACAGGTTATGATAGATGGAACCTTCTCCCTCTACATACAGGTGTGTAAATGGTTTGTTTTTTTTTAAACACAGACAGAGACATTCCTGTTCTTTGGAAGGTTCTTGTCCTTTCTAGGAGGTGTATATATCTCTTAGTGTGTCATTCATTCTGTGGATGCTATGTTGGTAATAAGGAGGAACATCTCCCTAGACTCCCATATTTGGAACCTTAGGGGCCGGCTTTGAGAGTTGATAACCTGGCCACTGTTAGGAGCCACTTCAGGGTCCTGCCACCATGCTCTCCCTGTCTGTTCCCTGTTCCCTGCTGTAAGGGACAGGGACATCTCCTCTGGAACTATAAACAAAGAATAAACAAACCACATTCTCACCAAGTTGTTTTTGTTGGGTTATCTTATCACAACAGGAAATCGACAAATGCAGGTTCCAAATGGAGTTCTGAGAAAGGCCTGGCTTCTCTGCCTATGTGAAAACATCTGCCCTGCTAAGTTAAGCATGTCTGAAGGCCAGGCATTCCTGGGGGGAATCTAGAAGGTGGAGACAAGAATAGGAGACAACAGACATTCAAGGAAGAGAGGGAGGCAGTGGACACAGGCCCTGGGAAGACTGGAAAGGATGCTACATGTCCCTGATCTCTTCCATCTACGCAGAGTAAGGCATCAGCCTCTGTCACCAAGGAAACCGGGTCTGTGCCAGTCTCTGTAGCTACTGTGTCTAGGTGGGTTCAGAATGGACATTTGCTCCTCATGTTCCTGGAGATTGGACGTCCCAGGTCCAGAGTCGGCAGGACTGGTTTCTGTGGTAAGCTGAGAGCAAGGATCTGTGCAGCACTGTGGAGACTCTGGTGGTTTCCTGTCAGCCTTGGATGCCCTTGGCTTGTCAGAAGGTCTTTCTTCATCACTGGTCACAGGGTCCCTGTGCTACGTCCTCTCTTTCAGAAGGACGCTGATCAGGTTAGGGTGGGGCTCGCCCCACTGCAGTCCTATCCCTCTTAACTGATTGCACCCCACTCTGACACACTGTTGACTGGGATTGTGAGGCAGACACTTGTGAGCATGGGGAGGCTTACTAGTGTGGATGTTTTGAGAGCTTGTTTCATCTTCTGACAGACACCTTTCAGAACCCATCTAAGGACTGTGTAAAGGCATGCCCCATTCATCACAGGGAACCCAGAAACTTGAGGACACACACACACACACACACACACACATATAAACACACACACATATGCACATACACACACATACACACACATATACACACACAAACACATACAAACACACACAAACACACACATTGCACATATATACACACATATGGCACACAAACACACACACAAACACACATACACACACACATACGCACACATATACACACATACATACACACTGCACACATATTGCACAAATATACACACACACTGCACACTGCACACACACAACCACACACACAAACACATATACACACATATACACACATACATACACACTGCACACACAAACACATGTACACAAACATACACACACATACACACATACACACACACTGCACACTGTGGGGACTTAATAAACATAATTTAAATAAACCAATAAACTCAAATTAGACATAAAGATATATCACTTTGCATATATAAATGTATCAATTACATACTGGGTTCTCTCATGGATAGGTAATCAAATACAAGGGAACCAGGAAGAAATCAGGAAATTGGGTATTTTTGACCTGTAAGAAATTTAAGTTATGAAGAAATGATCACAGAATATCTATATATAACACCATGCTATTGATGGCCACATGCTGGATATTTGGGATATTTTAGGTTGTGGGCGCTAAATACTTTTGAAAAGTAAATTCACTCCAATAGTTTATTTCCAAATAAATTTTAAAATGTTTTCTGGAAAGGGCTTTAAAAAGAAGCATTTCGAAGTTTCCCTGGAAGAATTCAGAGCAAAAAATAAAAACTCTTTAAAGCAAGATATAATATCAGTATCTTGTCAGATGCTTTCTTGTGTAACACAGCAGCTGAGGTGGTAGCTTTGCAGTGACTGGCAGAGGTGTCAATCACAGTTCTGTGAATGGACTTCACACCTCTGAAGTGTTAATTCTTGTTAAGAGAGTCAAGTTTTATGCCATGTGTATTTTCTCATAGAAAAAAAGATAGTGTCAAAGTTATAAAAGTAGACAGGTTGGTGGAATAAGAACCTGTCCTGCTGTACCAGAAGAGTCAGCCGCAGGGCTGGGC
Organism: Montemys delectorum; assembly: GCA_019843815.1. Classification (NCBI taxonomy): domain Eukaryota; kingdom Metazoa; phylum Chordata; class Mammalia; order Rodentia; family Muridae; genus Montemys; species Montemys delectorum. The sequence goes on along the minus strand of JADRCD010127157.1, from coordinate 4,985 downwards.
CATTGCATTTATAGAGGGAGAATTGTTCTGCCAGAGATGGGAAGGAGGTGGGGTTGCTAGGCATGGGAGCAAAAGGAAGGAAGCGAGTTCAGAACGCTCACGCTGTGCACAGAGTGAGTGCAGTGCCATAAGAATTGGCTATAACAGGGATGGTCAAAGTGCAAGAAAAATTAGTTATACTTAAATATAATGAGGTGAAAGGGAAAAATTCTCCAAACACAAAATCCTGGGAAGTTGGACTAGATGAAAATAAAACCTTAGCCTCACACTGACACACTTTCAAATCTACTCCAGGTAAGGGACAGCTTAGGATTCTGTTCACATAAAGCTTAGCAAAGGGTCGGGCACCCTTAACATGTTTCCCCAGAGGAAACCCAGCAATCAGTGAAGACAGCTGTCTCACAAATGAGGAAATACGCTTATGCTATCAATCAAAACTGGCCAAGGGAACGTAACTTCAAACCAAGTAACTAAACTGTTGCACTCACTGGATTGGAAAAAAAAATTTTAAATGAATTAAAATCCAATCTGGCAACTTTCCTTGAATGTAATTTTGATACATTATCAAAATGTAAAGATATGCATTGATTTAAATCCAGTAATTACACTGCCCATAGTCATTGGGGGTACAGAAGTATAGGGAGATTAAGAGTGACTAATACAAACAGTCTGAAGGACCACAAGCCTTTCCAATCTTAGGAATTTCACAAGGAGGAAATTCTTTTTCCTGCAGATAGTATGTGTCTACAGTGCTGTGTATATGAATGTGCATGTATACAAACAGTAAGAACCCACAGTCAGTGACCTACAACTCCCTCAGTGTAACTCTGAATTCCTCTTGGTGTCTCAAAGAGGAAGGTTGGTGACTGACTGGAGATATTTCTTTGGAAAAGTGGTGTACATCTTTTAAACCTCATTTGTAGCATTGCTCCAGATGTGCCTAATGGTTTTGACACACTGTATCCTTGTTTCCATCCTTCTCAGAGTCTCCAAATTCTCTTATTCTCACCTGCTAGCACAGAGAGGCAGAGAAGCTTCCATTTAGTTTCCACACATTCCTAAGAGTTACATTTTTGTTGTTGTTACTGATTCTAATTTAGTTTAGTTGTGGAGAGTCAGGCTGCTTTCCATGACTCCAGTTCTTTAAGGTGCACTAGAGCTTGCTCCAGGGTCTGACCCATCATTGATTCCAAAGACCATCCTACACTGTTAGGGAAGACTGTGAAGTCAGTCTACACTGCAGGGTCCAGCTGCCATACACTGCCAACCAAGACCGCCACATCTTGGCTCAACTTCTACTCCGCTGGATTCATTCATTACCAAAGCCACTAGATGATTGACCGTTGGGAGACAGACTAATCCAAAGCTTTCCCAATAAAGGGCAAAGGAAACATTAGTTCTGTGTCCTCGCCCAGGGCAAAAATCATCAAGGTCCAATCTGTGGCTGGAGTTGTGGCCTTGAAGGAGTCAAGGCTGGAGTTTCTGGGGGTCCACCTCTCACCCTTGGGCTGGAGTTATCAGTCCTGTGGCAGTTGTGTCTGAGGTACTCTGTCATCTCTTTGCCAACATTGCCTGATTGGACTGTCTGCTGACCTTGCTCCATTCTCCCCTACAAATAGTACATAAGATGCTGTACTTCTTAATAAATGTGCTTGACACAAGTATTCAGTCTAGGTAAAACCTCCTGGTCTCTGCTTTTGCTTTTGTCTTCTTATTTCTCATCCCTGATCCCCGCTCCATTCTTGACACTTCACCGTTTGGTACCACTTTTCTCATAGGTACAGGTCAACTGATGAATTAATTGTCTGCCCCACAGTTCAACCGTGTTTGTCTCCCATCTGTTTTTGGGACTCTGACCTTGGGCCAGAGCATGTCACCAGTATTTCTTGGGCTGCTGATTATAAGCCGTACAGATGTTGTCCTCTGCTTTCAACCTTATTACTTGTTTATACCTAAATTGTTTGCTGACTGACATTTTCTAGCTATTGTCTCCTTTCGTGAGTGGTTAGTGGAGATCTTGGGGCACTTAATGGTCAGCCACAATTTCAATATGTGAAAACAAGACAGTTCCCTAAAACTAAGACAGTTTTGCTAAAGAGTGGAAGTTCATCTCTGTGCTGGGCATGCTCGGTATTCTCTCCCTGTCACAGCTCTGCCTCTGCCAAACAGCCCTCCTTTATAAAGTTCTCTTCAGACAGCAGGGGCAGAGATTAAAGCTGTTAATGTTCTTTCTAGGGCATTTACACTGTATTCTGTACACACAAGGCTTTCTGGAGTCCTCATCCTATCGCCCTCACATAGACCCCGGCCTTGAAACCATCCTTTAAAGTCAAACTCTTGTTTGTAGCAACTGTTATGTAGTCTTTGGTGGTTGTGATAGGTAAATCATTCCAACCAATGGCTTCAGCAAACACCTGGTGAGTTCACTAAGGTCAGGTGATGCATGGGACAGCCAATATAATATGATCTTTGTGATTGGTGATCTTATAAGAAGAGAACGGGGATGGGGACAGGTCTGGGACTAGCCATTGCACGCTAAATATGAAGAGAAGGGGTATGTCTGCTAACAAAGACAGAGGTCCTTGATACTAGTGGAGTCCAAAGCCCCAAGGGCTCCTCACCTGCAGAATTGTGGGTAATGAATGTCTGTGTTTAAGCCACCCTGCCTATTGTGGCAACCCAAGTGGATTAAGATAGCTGACAATATTAAGAACTGATTTCCTTTTTCTTTTGAAAAAAAGTCTACTGTCGCTCAGACTGGCCTTGAGCTCACTATGCATTAAAGCTGATCTTGAAGGTTGATTCCTCTGCCTCCAGCAGAAAACCTGGGATCATAGACATGAGCCACCACATCCAGGTTACAGAGTACAGGGTACTGAAGCCAGGGCTTTGTGCTAGGTGAGCATTCTGTCCACTAACATCCACCCCACCACAGCACATGCATGATCATTTCCACTAAAAATGATTCATGGTAAGAACATGAATATCAACTTATTTTATATAAATAAGTCATGCAAGATCTATTTAAGTCTTATGTGTCACGACAAAAGATTCTCACTTCTTTACTTTATAGATATGAAAACATATCAAACAATGATAAACAGATTAAGGCACTTAGGACAGAGCCATTAAAAATTATCAAGGAGCCAGAAACAAGTTAAATAATGAAATATTTTTAAAACATGCCATGACATATCAGGCAGTTATTAAAACACTGAGTCAGCGCTGAGGCTCCTGGAACTCTGCCCGTTACCAGTCAGCTGAGTGTGAAGAGCAAATGGAGTCAGGCGGAGGGTCTGTAAGACTCACATAGCAGCAGCCACATAGACTACACCGTGTGTGCCTGCCTTTTCATAGGAAGGCAGACCTGCAGAAATGTCAATCAGGCTATTTTATAGTGATGTCTAGTACACAGGTACTGTAGGAAAGACTAGCTTCAAACTACCCCAAGGGACTGGAAAACAAACACAGCATTGTTCAACGTCATGGGCACTGGGGAAGCTCTCTATTAGACACCACAGTTTTGAGTTTTTGAAGCTGGAGAGATGGCTCAGAAGTTAAGAGGAGTGCTTGCTGATCCTGTGGAAGACCTGAGTTCAGATGCCAGTGCCCACATCCGGCAGCTCACCTCACAATAATGTGTGACTCCAGTTCAAGGGATCAGTTTGATGCCCTCTTCTGGGCACTGTGTGTGCATGCACGCGCATGTGCACACATACACGCACACGCGCATGCACATGCACACATGCACACACACACACACACACACACACACGTACAAACAAATAATAATGTAGGCCCTTTAAAGAACAGACCCCCATGAGCTGGAAAGGTGGCTTGGAGGTTAAGAGCGAGTACTGTTCTTACAGAGAACCTGGGTTCAGTTCCCAGCTCCAGCATCCAGTGACTTATCTAACTCCAGCTCCAGGAAATCTTTGATCCTCTCCCTGGCTTCCTAAGGCAGTGAGCACAGGTAGTGTCCTCCCTCCCCCAAGAAAAATAAAATGAAAAAAAATAGCCTTAAAATACACTGAATTTAGTATCCACGTGTACACTTACTGCATGAGTTCAAATTGAGGACTTCTGTGGATCACTGCATGTAGCAGTGACTGAAGTAGTCAGTATTTGTAATCATATTCTGGAGACAAGGACACAGGCCAAAAGTTTTCGAGGTATGTAACGACTTAGGAATTGAGATTGAATCATTTTTGCTTAGAAAATTATTTCACTTAAAAGTAAAAGCCAACTTAGTTTTAAAAAATCAAAACTACACATAACAAGAAAACAGCAGTGTCTTTAGATTAAGACACTAAACTTGTTTAAAGGTTTCTAAAAAAGGTAGCACTCTCTGTCTCTCGTGGACACCCTAGTATGAAGGCTCTACCGCACTTCTCAGCAGGAAAGAACTGGAAATCTGAGGCAGGAAGTAATAATGTCCCACAGTCTTGGCATAGACCGAAGGGTGAGGAACACAGCCTTGGACAAGCAGACGTTCCCACAGAGTTCAGTTCTGTGCATTGGAGCTGCCGTTTTCGAATTTTAATGGACTGAACCTCAGTCCCCCATGTCTCTTCCTGGTAGAGAGGAAAGCTCAGGCTTTTAGCTGGGAGCTGTGGGACTGTTCCCATCAAGACAGGAGCAGCTTCCAGCTCTTAAAGATGGCTTGTTCACAAAACAGCTCTTCATCTCTGAAACCGCCATAGCAAATCTCTCCCCGGTGGGTTAGGTGTTTGTGTGTGTTGCTGAACACGCTATCTTTTCTAAAAGATTACTACTAAATAAGAATGCTCTGGAGAGACCAATATGGAAATAAAAGGATGGATCTGTCAGTTTTGGTGTCTCTTTCAAGGAAGAGAAATGTGATACCGTAGGCTTCAGCTCCCTCCTGCAAGCCCTCCCTCCCTCCTTCTCCTTCTGTATCTTTCTTCCTCCCCCTCTTAGCCCACCCTTCCAGCCTCTTTCATTTTTGCCTCTTTCCCTCCACC
>JADRCD010127155.1:0-10171 GCA_019843815.1 Montemys delectorum | reverse complement strand
CCTGACCTCTAAACTCCCTGGGTGGCCAGTCTCTTGAAGATCAGGTGTATCAAGGTGGAGAAGGGGGGGGCGGGAGGAGGAGGCATGGGATGAGGAACAGTTGGGAGGGTGGACAGATTTGGTGGGCAAATAAAATATAGAAAGTAAACAAACAAGAGATCAGAGCAGTGATGCATTTGAAATCAATAGTTGACTTTTTCAACAAGTAAAGATTGAATGTTCTTTCAGTTTGTTTTATGGAATAGTCCAAGGAGTATTAGTATTAGCCCTTGATTAAAGGTCTGTTAGAATTCTTCACTAAAACTACCTAGTTCTCTCATTTTTTTGGTTGGGAGGTTTTTTAATGACTGCTTCGATTTCCTTAGGGGTTACACAACGGTTTAGATAATTTATCTGATTTTGATTTAACTTTGGTTTGTGGTATCTGTCTAGGTAAATATACATTCCATCAAGATTTTCTAGCTTATAGAAAGATCTGATGGTTTAGTTTTTTGTTTTGTTTTGTTTTGTTTTAATTTTCCTCAGTTTCTGTTCTTATGTCTCCTTTTTCATTTCTGGTTTTGTTAATTAGGATGTTGTCCCTGTGTTTTTTCATTAGTTTGCCTAAGGATTTAGCTATCTTGTTGATTTTCTCAAAGAACCAGCTCTTGGTTTTGTTGATTCTTTGTATCATTCTATTTGTTTCTATTGGTTGATTTCTGCCCTGAGTTTTATTATGTCCTGCTGTCTATTTTTTTAGGTGTCTTTTCTTCTTTTTGTTCTAAAGCTTTAAGGAATGATGCTAAGTTGCTAATGTAGAACCTCTCTGGTATCTATGAGGGAACTTAATGCTATGAAATTTGGTTTTACCACTGCTTTCATTGTGTTCTATTAGTTTGGGTATACAGTACCTTAATTTTCATTGACTTCTAGAAAGTCATTTATTTTTTCCCTGAGCAAGTTATCATTGAGTAGAAAGTTGATCAGTATGTGTATTTTTGATGTTTTTGTTGTTACTGATGTCTAGATTTAGTCTGTAGAGATTTGAGAGGATGCATGAGATTATTTCACTCATCTTGTGATCTGTTGAGGCTTGTTTTGTGACAAGTTATAGGGTCAATTTGGAGAAGATAGCATGAGGTGCTGAGCAGAAGGAAGAGGAACTACACAGGCATGGTTCACAAATAGAATACAGAGATTTAAGGCACTGATGATACAATTGAAGGGATGGATACATCAGACAAAGAAAATGTTAAATCTAAAACTTCCTGACATAAAATATCCAGAAAATCCAGGACATTATCAAAAAACAAAACGTAAGAATACTAGGAAATGGTGATGGAGAATATTTGATCAAAGTCTCAGAAAGAACTGACAACAAAATCATAGAAGAAAAATTTCATAACCTAAAGAGAGAGGTAGCTATCAAAGTACAAGAATCATCAAAACATCAAACATAATGTATCATAACATGAAGTCTCTTCCCTGTGTAATCAACAAAGCATATAATACCAAGAAAGAATACTAAATGCTGCAAATAAGCCAAGAAACATAAATTACAGATGACTTCTCATTGCCATCTATAAATGCCAAATGGGCTTGGACACATAAGCAGCAAGAACTACAGTTGCCCAGATTACTGTATGTATACTAAATTTAATTACCATAAATGTAAAAAATATGATAGTCCATGACAAAGTCAAATTTAAACAATATTTATCTATAAGTACAGACCTACAGAAAGTGATAGAAGGAAGACTCAAACTCAAGGAATTTAATGATACACATGAAAACACATGTAGTAAATAATCTCATATTATCTGCAAAAGAAGGGAAAGCAGGCACACACCCCAACACCAAAACCAACACTATTAGCAGTACCAACAGCAGCAACCACCACCACAACAACAAAATATCAGGAATTAATAGTCACCATTGATTGACTCTCTCAATATCAATCACCTCAGTTCACCAATAAAAAGACACAAGCTAATAGAATGGATGCTAACACAAAATCTATCCTTCTATTGCATATAAGAAATATAGCTCAACATAAGGAATAGGCTAACTTCAGGGTAAAGGGTTGTAAAAATATATTTCAAGCAAATGGACCAAAGAAGCAAGCTGGTGTAGCCACTTTAAAGTATAGCAAAATAGATTTTAACCAAAAAATAATCAAAAGAATTAGATAAAGACACTGCATAGTCCTAAAGGAATAAAAATCACAGAAGATGACATTTCAATATTTAAATCATATCAATGATTTAATATCATTTAAATATTTAATTTCAATATTTTATATACCTTAAGCACATGGTCCCAAACCTTTGTAAAAGGAACAGTTTTAAAGCTAAAAATCACATAATAACCCTCATATACTTATACTCAAAGATTTCAATACCCCACTCTCACCAATGGACAAATTCTCCAGACCAAAACTAATCACAAAAATACTGCAGCTAACTGATAACATGAACATGAATTCAGCTGATATTTAGAGAACATTCTACTGAAATATAAGAGAGTATACCTTTTGCTCAGTACCTCATGAAACTTACTCTTAAACTGATTACATATTCATGCACATTGCCAAGTCTTTATACATACAAAAAAATTAAATAACATGATGTATCTTAATATACCACTATGGATTACAGCTGGATATCAACACAACCAAAAAGAACTCAAAGCTTACAAACTCATGGAAGGGGCACACCTCACTACTGAATGAAAAATAGGTTAAGACAGAAATAAAGGAAGAGGGGCTAGAGAGATGGCTTAGCAGTTAAGAGCACTGACTGCTCTTCCAGAGGTTATGAGTTCAAATCCCAGTAACCACATGGTGGCTCACAACAATCTGTAACCAGATCTGATGCCTTCTTCTGGTGCATCTGAAGACAGCTACAGTGTACTTATATGTAATAAGTAAATCTTTAAAAAAGAAAGGAAGAAACAAAGAAAGAAAAAAGAAGGAAAAAAAGAAATTAAAGACTTTCTAGAACTTAATGCAAATGAATATGCAACAGGCACAATCTTATGGAACACAAAGAAAATGTAAGTGGTGCTAAGAAGAAAGTCCATAGCATAAAGTGCCTACCTGAAAATATTGGAAAACTCTCTTATCCTGGCAATTTAACAGCATGCTTTAAAGTCTATAACAGAAAGAAGTGAGGGAGCAATGAAAAAAGGAGTAGATAACAAGAAATTAATAAATTGGGGGCTGGAATCATTAAAATAGAAAGAGAATACAAAGAATTAATAAAATATGGAGATGAAGCTTTGAGCTTTTTATTAGACAAGACAGACAAGCCCTTACTAAAAGACAGAAAATATCCAAATTAATGAAATCTAAAATGAAAATGGGGACAAAATAACAGATAATGAAAAAAATCTAGAGAATGGTAAAGACATAGTTTTAAAAAGCATGTACTCCACCAAATTGGAAATTCTAAAAGAAATGGATAATTTCCTCAATTGTTTCCACTTACCAAAATTAAATCAAACTAAGATAACCAACTTAAACAGACCTAAACACCTAAAAGAAGAGAAGTCATTACAAATTTGCCACCAAAGAAAGGCCAGGGCATGAGTTTTAGGGTAGAATCTCATCAGACTTTCAAAGAAGAGTTAATGAGAATATTCCTCAAAGTATTCAACAATATACACACAGAAGAAACATTAGCTGGATTAGTGAACCCATGATTATTCAAATATCCAGTCAATAAAAACTCATCAACAAAAGAGAATTATAGACCAATTTTCCTTAAAATGTCAGATACAAAAATACTTAATAAAACAAAGCAACACAAATCAAATAGGAAACACATCAAAAGATCACATCATGATCAATCAGGTAGGCTTCATTAAAGAGTTGTAGAGATGGTTCAACATAATGTGCTTAAAGTGTAAGAAAAAAAGTGGTCATTCATTCAATGATGAAAAACTCTGACAATATCCAACACCACTTTATGATAAAATTCTTGGAGTGATTAAGGATACAAGGGACATAACTAAACATAATAATATCATTTTACATCAAGCCTATAGCCAACATTAAATTAAATCGAGAGACATTCAAATTAATTCCACTCATTCATAAACAAGAAAAGGTAGTCCATTCTCTCCATATCTATTCAAAATACTACCTAAAAGTTTAGCTAGAGCAATAAAACTGAAGATGAAGGTAATATAAATTAGAAAGGAGGAAATAAATTTATCTTTATTTGCAGATGTTATTATCATACACATAAGTGAACCAAAACTTTCCAAAGGCACTAGAGCTGATAAACACTTTAAGCAAAGTTGTTGGATACATGATTAACTAAAAAAGAAAAAAACGTGGTCTTCACATGTACAAATGATTTTGCAAGTGCAAATAAATTGGAGAGACATTATAAAGTTTGAATTTATTATTGCTTATCACATTTTTCTATATAATAAATAATCTTGAGTAACTCAATGTAAGTGTGTTGGCTAAGAATTTACCAAATTCTTTGTAGTCACAGATTACATTTGGTATTCTTGAAGGTCCTCAAAGACTATTGTGATATGCAAAGGCTTTAACAAATTGATTACATGTTAAAGAGTTTACTCTTATACAAAGATATCAGAAAGTACAAAACTTTCACACATTGGCTATGTTTGTGGGGTTTCTCTGCATTATGACCTTTTTTCATAGTTTCTAAGACTACTGCTACATGCAAAGGCTTTACAACAGTGCTTAGTATTTCTCTCGAGGATACGTTCTTTCATGCACTCATAGATAAATGTGTTGTGAAAAGGTTTTATCATATTGATTACATTTGTAAGATTTCTCTTCAATATGTGTTCTGTTGTATATTCAAAGCCAACTATGATATACAAACATTGGGAACAAGCAATAAAACTTGCCCTAAGGACTGCCTTTTTTGCTACCAACCTCCAATTCATCATAAGGTGAAACTAAATTTAAGTCCCAGGTCATAGGTGACCTGCATACTTTACAAAATCAGGCCAGTTTTCATTATTCAAGTCTTGTTTCCCCAAAACATAAGGACTGTTCCTAACCATAATTTCTGTTACTCATGTTTTATTACTCAAAATATAATGCCTATTCCTAACCACAAAAGAACAAATGGCTTTGACACTCTGGACCATGAAACCTACATTCTTTATCAATTGACATAGACTTAAAAAAAATCGTGATGGGGGAATATGTAGCTATAACTTGGCACAGGACATTGTGGTTTTCTGTTATGGAAGCTATATAACTTTCTGATTCAAGGTGGTAGTATGATATTGCTAGTTAGCGTCTGAGTATATTTTTGTGGCCCTCATTGATCAATAATAACTTTATTATAATAAGGTATCATTCACATTGTCCTATGTTTGAGTTGTGTTGGACCTCAATTACCCCATAACAAAGTCTGTCTCCAGATGAAGTTTTGTAATGATGAAGACTATAGAGGTGTGCAAAAGCTTTGGTATACTAAATACTTTCACAGAGTTTCTCTGCAGAATAAATTCTTATATGATGAAGACTCACATGATGAATTGAGCAAAGGCTTCACCATAGTAAATACACTCACAGGGTTTCTTCTATCTTAGCATTTCCATTGCTAAGAATAGTTTTTATGACCAAAGCAACTCTTATAAAATATATTTAATTTGGGCTGGCTTACAGTTTCAGAGGTTTGGTCCATTTTCATTATAGCAGGAAGCATGGTAGGCATGCAGGCAAACATAATGCTTCAGAAGGAGCTGAGAGTTCTGCATCTTGATCCAAAGGCACCCAGGAAGAGCCTGTCTTCCAGGGAGCTCATAGGAGGTCTCTTCAGCCCTAGGTGGGACTCCAAACCCACACTGATAATGATACACTTCCTCCAACAAGACCACACCTCCTGATGCTGCTACTTCCTGATCCAAGCATATTCAAACTAGCACATTCCACTTGCTGTCCCCCATATGATTGTTCAAGCATATGGGTATAGGGGGACCACACTTAAATACAGCATAACGCAAAATACATGAGCTCCAACTTCAAAAGTCCCCATCACCTATAGCAGTCTGAAAAATGTTAGAAGTACAAAGTTCAAAGACTCTTCTGAAATTAATCCAATCATTTAACTGTAATCCCCAAATTTTCAAATACAAAAAGCACATTACATAACTTTAAAATCACAGGATGTACTTCAGCATTCCTATATTTCATCGTGAAGAAATATTGGACCTAAACAAGACCAAAAGGCAGCTGGGCGATCTCCGAACTTCAGATCTCCAAATCCTTTCTTCTTTGTTCAATGCAGCACTTTTTTTTTTTCCTCTTTGGCTGGTCTTATTCCCTGAAAGCAGTTTTCCTGAGCAGGTATCTCATAGTTTTGGCATCTCAAAATCTTGGGGTCTCCAAAGTAACTTCAGTATTACAGCTTCTTATTCCAGTATCTGGGATCCACACATGATTTTCTGCACTCCTGGGTCACTTCTCCAGCTCTCCTCTCTATAGCACTCTAGGTTCTGGTTGACTTCACTCTACTGCTGCTGATTTTCTTTTAGCTCATCCCATGGGACTGGCACCTTCAATATACTGAGTTCTTGTTCTGCAACATGGCTTCACCGATTTGTTCTCATATGCTACCTTCATAGTGCCAATTTTTGCCTGCTCTGCATGATACCTTTGTGCCTTTGAAACCATTACCACCTGGATGATTCTTATGACCAAGTCTAGGTGCAACATAAGGTTAATCTTGGCTATCTCTGGAACACAGCTTCTTTGCCCTGTCAGAAAACACTTACCAGAAGACTTTACCTCAGTGATGACGGTTTCTTCATCATCACTGCTAATTTTTTAAAATGCAGCTATCCAGCATCAATTGTCTGAATAGCCCTTTCTATTCTTGCTTCTAAAGCCAAAGCCACATGGACAATGCTGCTGAGTTCTGCTACTAGAGGTGGAACATGGCCCCTTCTATTACATTATCACCAGCTTTCTATTTTTCAACAACTTCACTGCTTAACCTTGGCTGTCCTGGAATATACTCAGAGATCTGCATGGCTCTGTCTTCTGAATGCTGAGATAAAAGGTGTGTATCACTTTGCTCAGACCTAAGCTTTCCTTTACCTAAAACTTATTCTGTACCAGGGTGACTTGAACCAGAAATCTGCTTGATTCTCATCTCCTGGGATTTAAGGCATGTACCATAATGCCTGGACCTAAGTATGTCCTTTTAGATCTTAAATTGAAAACCCAGCATAGTAATCAGAGTCCATCACTTGTCAATTTCATACATACTTGTATCTCCATATGTCCATATGAAAACAATAACCAGATAATAATAATTCCTAACATGATATAACTGCAAGCACCTAATAAGTTTGGATGGAAAGAATCTTGCACTAATGTCTCCATTCCTTTAATATCATATAATATTTTTTATTTAATATTTTTAATCATAGGATTTAGCTTCATTCAACTTCCTGGTAAGGTTTTTTACTTTGAACTTTACATTTTATATTTTTCCTTTATAAGATTAGTATGCTTGATCAAAATAATCATGATGAGAGTAAACACTTGTTAAAAGCTAAGCTGGCTTTCCTGAGACTTCCTTTTTCACTGTAATTATTATAAACCTCTTTACCTTAGCCTCAAGGATACTTGTAAGACAAGGGCAAAAAGCAGCAACATTCTTCAGCAAAATAAATTAAAAACTATATACAAAGTTCAAATCACCCTCAGTACATGTGTTCCATAATCCTACTAGGATGGAACTACTTAACACATGTACAAATCCAAAGTCTAAAAATCCACATTGCTCCAAATAAAAACATAGGACTATCATAGCAATACTTAAGACTGGGGTACCAACTTCTGTCTTAGATAGAAATGACATTGCAAAAAAGAGACACTGTGACCACGACAAATCCAATAGTGGCAAATATTTAAATGAGCTTGGCTTACAGTTCCAAATGTTTAGTCCATTTCCATCACAGCAGGAAGCATGGCAGCATGCAGGCAGGCATAATGCTGGAGAAAGAGCTGAGAGTTTTGAATCTTCATAAGAATGCAACCAGAAAGAGACTGTTTTCAAGCCAAGTAGTGGGAGGGGATGCATAGGTTTTTCCACATTCATTACATTCATAAGGTTTAAAGAGCGTGTTCCTTTAAATGTTTGGAGAGCACAGTGACCAGCAAAGGCTTTACCACATTCCTTACAATCGTAGGGCTTCTCTCCACTATGTGGTCATTAATGTATTTGGAGAAGACTGCAATATGCACAGGTTTTATCACATTGATTACATTCATAAGGTTTATCTCCTGCACATTTCCTTTTGTTTATTTGGAGATGATCGTGTCCTAGAAAGAGTTTACCTCACTCATAACATCCATGCAGTTTCTCTATAGTATGTGTTCTTTTAGGTTTGTAGAGATCATTGTGACACACAAGGTATTAATAAACTGATTATATTCACAGGGTTACTCTCTTGAATGCATTGTATTATGTACTTGCAGATGAGAATGAATTGCCAATACACAGTGATTACATTAATAAGGGCTCTGTCCAGTGTGCTTTCTCTTGTGTATGTGTAAAGAATTATGATATGCAAAAGCTTGACCATACTGATAACATTCATGCAGTTTCTCTCTTGTATGTGATCCTTTATGTGGTTGCAGATAACTATGATTTGCAAATACTTTACAACACTGATTACATTCATAAGATTTCTCTCCTGTATGTGTTCTTTTATAATAATGGAGAACAAAGTTTTGCAAAGTCTTTACTACATTGAATATATTCATGAGGTTTCTATCCACTATGGGATCTTTTATGTTTTGGAGATTGGTGGGACATGCAAAGGCTTTATAGCACACTGATTACATTCATAAAGTTTCTCTCCAATATGCTTTTTTTTTTTTATGTTTTTGGAGATGATAAGTTTGTGAACAGACTTTTCCACATTGATTACATCCATAAGGTTTTACCCCAGTATGTATTCTTTTATGACATTGGAGAGGTCTCTCTTCTGAATAGGTTTTACCTATTGATTACATTCATAGGGTATCTATCCACTATGTACTCTTTTGGCTTTGGAGATGAATGGGTGTTGCAAAGGCTTTACCACATTGATTACATTCATGAGGTTTCTCTCCAGTATGTGCTCTTTTATGATATTGGAGTGGTCTATCTTCTGAATAGGCTTTACCACATTGATTGCATTCATAGGGTTTCTCTCTAGTATGTATTCTTTTATGTCTTTGGAGATTACTCTGATATGAAAAGGCTTTACCACATTGATTACATATATAAGGTTTCTCTCCAGTATGGGTTCTTTTATGACTTTGGAGACTACTCTGATATGAAAAGTCTTTACCACATTGATTACATTCATAAGGTTTCTCTCCAGTATGTGTTCTTTTATGATATTGGAGATGAGTGGGGGTTATGAAGGCTTTACCACATTCATCACATTCATAAGGTTTCTCTCCAGTATGAGATTTTTTATGTCTTTGGAAACTACTGGGAAATGAAAAGGCTTTACCACATTGATTACATTCATATGGTTTCTCTCCAGTATGTATTCTTTTATGATATTGGAGATGACTCGGTGTTGCAAAGGCTTTACTACATTGATTACATTTATAAAGTTTCTCTCCAGTATGTGTTCTTTTATGATATTGGAGGTGACTGGGTCTTGCAAAGGCTTTACCACACTGATTACATTCATAAGGTTTCTCTCCAGTATGTGTTCTTTTATGATATTGGAGGTGACTGGATGTTGCAAAGGCTTTACCACACTGATTACATTCATAAGGTTTCTCTCCAGTATGTGTTCTTTTGTGATACTGGAGAGTTCTCTCTTCTGAATAGGCTTTACCACATTGATTACATTCATAGGGTTTCTCTCCAGTATGAGTTCTTTTATGTCTTTTGAGATGACTGGGTCTTGCAAAGGCTTTACCACATTGATTACATTCAAAGGATTTTTCTCCACTATGACTCCTTACATGCCTGTAATGATAATTGGCACATGTGAAAGCTTTACCACATTCGTTACCCTGATCAATCATTTTACCAATATGAGTTAATTCTACAGTTTGGTCTAATGATAAGGAAGAGTCAGATCTTAAGCTTTTATCACTTTTTAGGTTCATGGTATTCTCCCTCACTATGGGTGTTTTGCCTCTTGGAACTAGCTGTGCTGGTAAGAGCATTTATTA
>JADRCD010127149.1:18150-33709 GCA_019843815.1 Montemys delectorum | reverse complement strand
CAAAACAAAGCACTCCTCATAGTCACAGTGAACATGATAGACAAAATCAATGTTGTATCCTGGATGGGATCTTGGACAACAAAGAGACTTTAGAGAAATGTTGCAGAAAACTAAATAAACTGGACTATACTTGATAGTGGACCTCTATTGAGTCACTAATTGGGATAAGTGTACCATAAGAGTTTTTGTGAGCCAGGCAGTGGTGTTGCATGCCTTTAATCCAGTACTTGGGAGGCAAAGACAGGCAGATTTCTGAGTTCGAGGCCAGCCTGGTCTACAGAGTGAGTTCCAGGACAGCCAGAGTTACACAAAGAAACCCTGTCTCAAAAACAAAAACAAAAACAAACAAAAAAGAGTTTTGTGATATTTTGACTTCTTCCTTTCCAATTTGTATCCCTTTGATCTCCTTTTCTTGTCTAATTGCTCTGGCTAGGACTTCAAGTACAATATTGAATAGGTAAGGAGAGAGTGGGCAGCCTGTCTAGTCCCTGATTTTAGTGGGATTGCTTCAAGTTTCTCTCCATTTAGTTTGATGTTGGCTACTGGTGTGGCTGTATATTGCTTTTACTATGTTCAAGTATGGGCCTTGAATTCCTGATCTTTCCAAGACTTTTATCATGAAGGGATGTTGGATTTTGTCAAATGCTTTTTCAGCATTTAATAAAATGATCATGTGTTTTTTTTCCTTTGAGTTTGTTTATATAGTGTATTACATTGATGGGTTTCTGTATATTGAACCATCCCTGAATTCCCTGGGACATTATTGTGGATGCCGGGAAGTGCTTGCTGATGGAAACCTGATATGGCTGTCTCCTGAGAGGCTCTACCAGAACCTGATATACAGAGGCAGAAGCTCACAACCAACCATTAGACTGAGCATGGGGGTCCCCGATGAAGGAATTGGAGAAGGGACTGAAGGAGCTGAGGGGAGGGGGTTGCAGCCCCATGGAGGAAGCAACAGTGTCAACAGGCCAGAACTCCCAGAGTTCCTGGGGACTGGACCACCAACCAAAGAACACACATGGAGCAACCCATGGGCACTGGCCATATATGTGGCAGAGGATGGCCCTGTTGGACATCAGTGGGAGGAGAGACCCTTGGGCCTGAGGGTGTTCCATGCCCCAGTGTAGGGGAATGCCAGGGTGGGAAGACAGGAGTGGGTATGTTGGTGGGGGAAGCATCCTCATAGAGGCAGGGGAGTGGGGGATAGGATAGGGGATTTCTGAAGGGGAGACCTGGAAAGGGGAAAACATTTGAAATGTAAATAAAAAAATATCCAAACCAAAAAAAAAAAGAGTTTTTGAGATATGGCAGTGAGATGCTGGAGTGCTCACTATTATCTCAGCCATTTTTCTGTAAATCTAAAAAGGGTTTAAGCTGCATATAATATCCCACATCTGGAATCCTAGCATTTTAGAGATGAAGACAGGAATATCAAAAGAACAAAGTCACTCTCAGCTATATACTGGGTTCAAGGTAGCCTGGACTAAAGATCATGTCTCAAAACACTGGAAATTTTTTTCTCTGAGCTTGAATGTGGTAACTCAAATCTGTAATCTCAACACTCTGGAAGTTCTATCTAAGTTCAAGGCCAGCCACTATCCCACCATGAACCCCACCCCCAAAAAGGAAAGCTAAGTCTTCAATAACAACGTGTGGTCTAATATTAAAAGGTTATGTCTTTTATGATTGGGTTACCTCACTCAGGATGATATTCTCCAGATCCATCCATTTTCCTAAGAATTTCATAAATTCATTGTTTTTAATAGCTGAATAGTACTCCATTGTGTAGATGTACCACGTTTTCTGTATCCATTCCTCTGTTGAGGGACATCTAGGTTGTTTCCAGTTTCTGGCTATTATAAATAAGGCTTCTATGAACATGGTGGAACATGTGTCCTTATTACATGATGGAGCATCTTCTGGGTATATGTCCAGGAGTGGTATACCTGGGTCCTCCAGTAGAACTATGTCCAATTTCCGGAAGAAGTGCCAAACTGATTTCCAGAGTGGTTGTACCAGCTTGCAATCCCACCAGCAATGAAGGAGTGTTCCTCTTTCTCCACAACCTCTCCAGCATCTGCTGTCACCTGAGTTTTTTATCTTAGCGAATCTGACTGACGTGAGGTGGAATCTCAGGGTTGTTTTGATTTGCATTTCCCTGATGACTAAGGATGTTGAACATTTCTTTAGGTGCTTCTCAGCCATTCAGTATTCATCAGTTGAGAATTCTTTGTTTAGCTCTGTACTCATTTTTTAATAGGGTTATTTGATTGTCTGGAGTCTAACTTTTTGAGTTCTTTGTATATTGGGTATTAGCCCTCTAGAAGATGTAGGATTGGTAAAGATCTTTTCCCAATCTGTTGGTTGCCGTTTTGTCCTATTGACAGTGTCCTTTGCCTTACAGAAGGACAAAATTTGCAATTTTATGAGGTCCCATTTGTCGATTCTTGATCTTAGAGCATAAGCTATTGGTGTTCTGTTCAGAAAATTTCCCCCTGTGCCTACGTGCTTGAGGCTCTTCCCCACTTTCGTTTCTATTAGTTTCAATGTATCTGGTTTTATGTGGAGGTCCTTGATCCACTTGGACGTGAGCTTTGTACAAGGAGATAGGAATGGATATTAGCCCAGAAGCTCAGAATAACCAAAATACAATCCACAAACTATAAGAAACTCAAGAAGAAGGAAGACCAAAGTGTGGATACTTTGATCTTTCTTAGAAGAGGGATCAAAATACCCATGGAAGGAGTTGTAGAGACTAACTATGGAGCACAGGCTGAAGGAAGGACAATCCAGAGACTGCCCCACCTGGGGAGAATCCGTCCCATATTCAATCACCAAACCCAGACACTATTGTGGATGCCAGCAAATGCTTACTGACAGGAGCCTGATAGAGCTGTCTCCTGAGAGGGTCTGCCAGTGCCTGAGTAATACAGAAGTGGAGGCTCATAACCATCCATTGGACTGAGCACAGGGTCCCCAATGAAGGAACTAGAGAAAGAACCCAAGGAGCTGAAGGGGTTTGCAGTCCCTTAGGACGAACAATAATATGAACTATCTAGTACCCTCAGAGCTCCCAGGGACTAAATCACCAACCAAAGAGTACACATGGTGGGACTCATGGCTCCAGCAGCATATGTGGCAGAGGATGGCCAAGTAGATCATCAATGGGGGAGAGGCCCTTGGTCCTGAGAAGGCTCCATGCCCCAGTATAGGGGAATGCCAGGGCCAGGAAGAAGGAGAGGGTGGGGTGGTGAGCAGGGGGAGTGGGGAGGGAATAGGGTTTTCTTTTGGAGGGGAAACCAGGAAAGGAGATCATTTGAAATGTAAATAAATATCTAATAACAAAAACAAATTTTAAAAAGTTATGTCAAAACATAAAACATTAATCCTTTTAGATTATCTGTGTGAGTGAGCACAACTGGTAAACAAGGTAGTCTGTGCTGGGGAGGGGACTTCTGCCTTTCAGCAGTCCCCAGGGTCCTGCTACTGTACCCCACCTCCATGAATCTTGACCCCATTTGTTTGCCTTGCCTGTTGGTTCAGGAGTTGAAAGTACAAAGCCCTGCCAGGTAGACCTCAGCTTTCCCTTTGTTCCCAGCTCATTCTAATTCTAAAGCTTATTGTGCTGAGCCCCCCAGAAGAGGAGGTGTTCCAACCATGCCTTCAGCTGCCTAGCTTCTTACAGAATCATTGTAGATGACCTCCATCCAGCCTTCTCCCAGTCCATGACTACCTCAGGCCTGGGCAGACTGTGAGTCCAACTTTAGTCTTGCTTGTCAGCCTCCATCCCCATGTGCCCTGTGGTAGCCCTCTCTCAGCTTACTGTCTCCACCCCAGCCTGTTCTCAGCTTCCACCCCAGTTTCTAGATGGATGCTCTCATTAATGCCTTCATGAGTGCTAGTTGGGAAGAGCCAATGGCTATCAGCTAAGATCCTGGGGAGTCCCAGCATGCTCCTCCCTAGCAACTACACTTTCCCTGACATCCCAGCAGGAGCATGCCCTGGAGAGTGCCTGCCCAGCATCGGAAAGTCCAATGCCTTTGTTCCCCCTAGTGCTCCCCATCTCCTAGGAACTGTCCCTAGACACACAAACTGTCCCCATCAGTGCACACATTTCCACAGGTATCTGGGTTGGAACACACACCACAGGCACAGAGGCTGGTTGACTTTGTGTTTTAGCTTCTTCAGAAATGGCTCATGGATAGCTATTAGGACAATTATTTACAGTGCCTCCTTCTTTAGCCTCCTGACCATCAACTGAAAGTCCAGTAAAGAAATAGAATCAATATGAATGCAGATTGTCAATGGGCATCTTAATTAGGCTTTTACTGCTGTGAATAGACACCATGGCCAAGGCAACTCTTATAAGGACAACATTTAATTGGGACTGGCTTACAGGTTCAGAGGTTCAGTCCATTATCATCAAGTTGGGAACATGGCAGCATCCAGGCAGGCATGGTGCAGCAGGAGCTGAGAGTTCTACATCTTCATCTGAAGGCTGCTAGGAGAATATTGACTTCCAGACAGCTAGGATGAGGGTTATAGCACACACCCACAGTGACACACCTACTCCAACAAGGCCACACCTTCTAATAGTGCCATTCTCTTGGCAGAACATATATAAAACCATCACATGCAACCTAAGCCTGGGGCTAGTAATTAGAGTATGGAGAGGTTCAGACCCTAAGAAGGAGAGGTAGGTAAGAAAACTGCTGCAGGAAAAACTAGCTGCAGGAAATCTAGGGTAACCCACAGACTGGGGCGGGGGAGCTAGAAGGTGGTATCATTACCAGACAAGAGATAAGTGGGACCCCATGGAATCAGGTCTTGAAACCTGTCAAACTTATGCCCCTGAGAAGTAAAGGCCCAGGAATTCTCAGGTCACATTGGTTATCCTCAATGACCTTGCATTTATGTTTCCCAGTTGTCTCCACCTTGGCTACCTTCTGAGCCCAGAAAAGCAGTGGCAGTCCCAGGTGCCTAAGTGTGGGTGACTGGTACCTTAAAGTGCCTTTTTGTGCCTAGGTGGAGATGATACTCCTTATGTACCTGTACCTGGGGTTGGTACATGTCTCTTCACCCAGATGCTCATCACAGGCCCAGGATGGAGGGATACCCTCACTCTTACACTCAGTGTTGACTTCTTGAACTCCAAACCTCCCCCCACATGGCAGTGACCATCTCCTCAAAGTGCCATCAGCTCACCCACACGTTTCTCAGGCTACTATGTTCTTTGTTTCCCATCCCTGCTCCCTGGACAAGCAGGATCTTAAATTCTCAATAGTACTCACACCAAGTTCCCACTTCTACAGCCTTATTTTCCTGTTATTGACTGGTGTCTGCCCACACCTCATCCAGATAACTGTAGTAGCAGCTCCTTTTCCTTTGTAGATCTTTATACTGCAATGGAGTCCTCTGTGCCCATTCCTTGGGATCCTCTTTTTTCTTCTCTTAAATGACCCTTTTCCTTGTTCTTTGGATGGCTGCAGATCTTTCAGGATATGTGTGCTATGACTAACTCCTCTATGACCTTTGTTTCTCCAGGAGGACTTTGGTCTCATGCTGGAACAAGGATGACCCAAGTTAGGGTTCTCTGATGAGCAAGGAGACTCTACCAGGACATAGGCACACCACACACACACACACACACACACACACAGACACACACACACACAGACAGAGAGACAGAGACAGAGAGAGAGAGAGAGAGAGAGAGAGAGAGAGAGAGAGAGAGAGAGAGAGAAAGACCTGCTAGCCTGAGTGGAGATGCTGCCCCTCCCTCTTCCCTTACTATCAGGCTCAATCTGGCTCTGGCTGGAACTGCTTTTCTTTCTAAAGCTGCAGGCTTAGCATGATGGGATGAGCCATCTGGGGACTTTGGTGTCTGATCAGATCAAGGAGTTTCGGATTGAAATGGGCACACCTCACCTTCCTAGTCCACCCCAGGCTAGTGTTGGCCTTGGAAAATTCCCAAGAAGCTGCTCAGCTGCTGATGGAGAGGCCTAGAGTCCCTGAAGAGCAGGCAGGTTACTGAGTTTAGATGGACGATCTGTACATCCACCAGGCACCAGGGGGCAGCCTTACACTATTCTTACCCCAGTATCTATAGATCACATGCCCTACCCACCCCCACATCAGGCAAAAGGTGGACTGACCATAGTTATCTTGGAGTCCCCTTCTCTACCTTGGTGACAAATTGTAACTTTGATCTTCGACCAAGCAAGCTACCCTTTGCCCACTCTGGAGACATACAGAAATTGATCACACCCAGAGCTGATACCATGACCCTCAGCCTCTAGGCTGTATCTCTGAGGAGGCCTAAATGTCTTGAGACAGCTCAGTGCTTCTGGCAAAGTTCCACAGAGCTCTTGGAAGATGATTTCCCCATTCCAGGCTAGCGCAGGGACAGCCCTTCAGGAGGCAATCACACAGGGCACTTACTTTGGTGCAGGGACCAAGAAACTTTGCACCTGGGTATCCATCTCTCCCTAGGCCCTAATTGGGAAGTGAAGACGAAATATTAGGCAGGCTGGACAAACCTTGGTGAAGGATGGTCCACCGGGAAATGAGATTCCAGGCGAGAAAGAGTAGAGAGAAGGGAGAAAGACTAAGGATGTCTGGAGGTCAACTAGAGACTCCGTTTTCCTGCTGGTTCAGAAAAACCTGAGGGGACTTTGACCCGATCCGGGAAGGAATGGCGGCTCGGCCCACGAAAAGAAAGTGCTGGCCAGAGCCCCAAGTAGCAGCCATCCCGCTCCCAACTGGAGCAACGTCTCCTCTAGAGGAGGAGGTAGGCGGAGTGACAGGGAGGGCGGGATGGAGGGGGAGGGGGGACCAGCCGGGTCGTGGGGGTGGGGCGACGGTGACATCACCGGGAGTTGGTTCTTAAGCAGCAGCGGGTCGCGCCGGGAAAGAGAGGGACAGTTGGAGTGCTGTGGCGAATATTTGAGTCCGCCGCGGCCCGGAGAGCGGCTGTAGCCGCCGCCGCCGGGAAGGAGGGGGCTAGTCGTGCCCAGGACCACCGGAGCCGTCAGCGCCAGGAGAGCCGCGGGCGAACAGGACAGCCGCTTGGGGCTGGGCCGGGGCCGCGGGCCTCAGGCCCCTTGCTCCGGCCGCCACTTGCAGACAGTGGGCGTCCGATGCCACCCGCGACGCGCCTAGGGTGAGCCTCCGGCAGGGCGACCAGTCGCCGCTGCAGCCGCCACCGCCGCCCGAGCCGCGGGCAGGAGTCTCGGGAGCCGCCGCCGCCCGGCCAGGCTCCACCGCCGCCCGCGCGCTCCCGGGCCCCCGACACACATGAGATTCTTCAGGCTCACTTTCAAGTGCTTCGTGGACTGCTTCTGACTGCGCCGCCCCCGCCGTCCCGCACCCCTCCCGCCCACCCGTCGCCCCGTCCCCCGGCCCGGCCGCCCCCGAGGCCCCCGGGCGGGCCCGCGCTTTCGGGGCCCTCTTTCCAGGTGCCACCGGAGCCCCTTGCCCGCCCGCCACCCTCGAGGCGCCGCGACCCCCGGCCCGGCCTCGCGGCCCCAGGGGCCATGGCGAAAAAGAGCGCTGAAAACGGTATCTATAGCGTGTCTGGCGACGAGAAGAAGGGTCCTCTCATCGTGCCCGGGCCCGACGGTGCCCCAGCCAAGGGCGATGGCCCTGCGGGCCTGGGGGCGCCTGGCGGCCGCCTTGCCGTACCACCACGAGAGACTTGGACACGCCAGATGGACTTCATCATGTCGTGCGTGGGCTTCGCCGTGGGCCTCGGTAACGTGTGGCGCTTCCCCTACCTGTGCTACAAGAACGGCGGAGGTGAGTGCCCTACCCCTGAGCATCTTGGCTTTTCATCAGCAGCCAGTTCCCAACCCCAGCTTACCACTGGCCCACCAGAGGAGTGGGGCAAAGTCCAGAGGGTAGGGAGGCCCGCCCAAAACGGGTGGAGGCAATGGTGCCCCCTCACCAACCAAGCATTTGGTGACCCAGCACGGTGGCCTGCGGCCTCCACCCCCCTCACCGGTCATGTGCCTGGCAGTGTGAAGGGGAGGCAATCAAGGAGAGCTTCCAGATGAACTGAGGGGCTGCTTCCCAGACTTCCAGTCCAGACTGTGAGTGATTGGCCACTGAGGTGGGAAGGGAAGGCCTGCCCCCAGTGAGGGGGCTCTAGGAGGTGAGGAGCCCTGGCTGCCCTCATAGGTCAGGCACACAAGTGACACATTGTGTGGACCCCCCCACATGTGCACATAGGAATACTTCCACACACACAATGGGCCACTCTGTCCCTCCCCCACACTCTCTCTTACCCTCCCTCTTCTCTCCCTTTTCTCCTCTCCCCTCCCCTCTGGCCCAGGCTTGGAACACTGGGTGCTTGAGCCAGGCTTGGGAAGTCTGCGGCCTGGCCTGCCTGGCGCCGACACCAGACAAGCTGCATGCACATCCCAGACCCAGTTGCCTAAGCCCAGCTTAGCAACATTAGTGGGTACTCAACCTGTCCTGGGACTGCAAAGCAGCACTGGATTTCTGGAGAGCTGAAGCAGCTGGGTGATGGGTGGGAAACTGAGTCCCAGAGTGGAGGCCTCTGTCCAAGGTCACACACAGGAAGGATGCTGGGAACAGGAGCCCAGTAAACTGCAATTAACTCTGTCACTGAGTAGTAGAGAGAGCTGATCCTGTGCAGATAGGGTCCTAGAGAGCAGTAAAGAGGAATAGGTCAGAACTGCAGCTGCTCAGCTCTCCCCTCCTTCCTACCACTCCACATAATTGCTGGAATACTGCCTCAGCCCCTTTCCTTGATCTGTCTCTCTTTGTCCTACACCAATACCCCCATAAGCAGAGAATTGCCACCCACCCAGCTTCCTCCTGGGACTCTCATGCTTACAAAGTACAGGGTAGTTGGGCTCATTGCCTTTTGACAAGCCCCCAAGCCTGAGCACCCAGCCTGGCACACATGAACACAGCTTAGCCATTCCTTCCTGTTCTGCTGCCTGCCAAAAAGAACTGTGGCACAAGAGATGACCTGTATGCATAAGTCTGTGTGTTTTCAATGCCTGCTAGGTCACCCTAGGTGTCTACAGGCTCAGACCTCAGTGAACCAAGGGCTCCCCATGGTATAGGGAACACTGAGTAGATACTGCTGCTGTGACTCCTCTCAATAGACTTGGATCCCATCTCCTGGGACTGTTCACCTTGAGCCTCTGAGTCAGTGGCCACCCTTGTGCTGATTCACTCAGTGGGAAGTCATGGGACTGGGGTGCGAGCTGAAGCTGGGGCTCTGTCTGGGCCTTCTAGGACTTCTAGAGTCTGTGCTGGTGTGAAGCCCAAACAGCTTGGCTGATGGGTTTGGGTTAAGTCCCCTCCTGCTGCAGGAGGGGATTTGGGGGCATCCTGAGCCCACTCCACGCTTCCTCCTCCAGGTGTGTTCCTTATTCCCTATGTCCTGATTGCCCTGGTTGGAGGAATCCCCATTTTCTTCCTGGAAATCTCACTGGGCCAGTTCATGAAGGCCGGCAGCATCAATGTCTGGAACATCTGTCCCCTATTCAAAGGTGAGCCACCCTGGGCCAACTCTCACTTCTCCATTTTTCAATTATTGGGATGAGGGCCAGGGAACACAGTATGGCTGTGACCCACTTGAAGAAGTCTTTCTATTTCTTCAATGAGCACTAGACTTGGGGGGTAGGTAATACCCCACCCCCTGAGCTTAGGAGAGAGTCTGCAGGATACTAGATCACACAATTAATTTGAAGAGTCAGGAACTAGGGGGCAGGCTTGCTTAAAAGGAAAAGAATGAAGCAGAAACAGCTTAGAGACGGGACCTGTTGGACACACTTGACTCACCTCAGAGGTCCTACTACTACTGTCCTTGAAGAAACTGGGCACACAGGGGTGAAGCAATTTGCCAAGGTTGCCCTCTGAAGGGAATGAATATTTTCCACACTTCCTCAGGTTACTATAAAGCTCTCTCAACTGATGTATAATAGAGGCTACTGGGTAACATGGGATGGAGGCTTGCCTTCTGTGACTGCAGGGTGGCACTGGAACCTGGGAAGAGAAGCAAGCATTTGAAGTTGGACAATCAACAGGATGTAGTAACCATATGGGTAGGAGAAGAGAGCTGTCATTAGCTCTGGGCTTGGTGGAGGAGCCAAAACACAGAGATAGTGAAGGAACATGGCAAATCGTAGCCGGAGACAGACAGCCAGGAAAGGTAGCCTAGAGTTGGGACAGACAAATTGGTCTTGAAAAGCTTGGATAAGTCTCTAGCAGGATGAAAAGACAGAGAAGATACAGAGAGGTATGGAAGCATACAAGGAACAAGCTGTCAGGACCTCATCAGGGATCAATACCAGCTCTGGAAGGGGAGATAATGAGGGTGGTAGGAAAATGGCCACAAAGGAGCCCAGAAGAAGCAAAAGCTACTCACTCATCCTCAGGTCTGGGCTATGCCTCCATGGTGATTGTCTTCTACTGCAACACTTACTACATCATGGTGCTGGCCTGGGGCTTCTATTACCTGGTCAAGTCCTTTACTACCACTTTGCCATGGGCTACGTGTGGCCACACCTGGAACACTCCTGACTGTGTGGAGATCTTTCGCCATGAAGACTGTGCCAATGCCAGCCTAGCCAACCTCACATGTGACCAGCTTGCTGACCGCCGGTCCCCTGTCATCGAGTTCTGGGAGTGAGTCAGGTGCCTGTGGGCCAAGCCCATCCTCTCTCATCCCTTGGTCTTTCCATATGTGGTCAAACCCTGAGTGCACATGGCCAGGGATGCAAAACAACCACTCCTGGGTTTTGTCTGTACCCATCCTCCAAGAGTGCCTGGGCCAATCTTGGGCTTTAACAGACATTGCTCCTATAGCAACATGACATTGCTATTGTCCTGTCATGTTGACCTCATTATGGAGCTGAAACCGCATATCTGTAGAAGATTGGGGTAAAGATAATGACCTGGGGAAGTCCTCCATACACCTCATTGTAGGGCCTGGACCAGGGCTGTGATAAGGGAGGACCTGTCAACTCCAAAGCAAATCCCAGTCACTGTGCCCTTTGCTGACATGACCCTCAGGTGCCTTCCTTTCTTCTCTACCTTAGGAACAAAGTCTTGAGGCTCTCCACGGGGCTGGAGGTTCCAGGAGCCCTCAACTGGGAGGTGACCCTGTGCCTGCTGGCCTGCTGGGTGCTGGTCTACTTCTGTGTGTGGAAGGGGGTCAAGTCAACAGGAAAGGTACAAGTGGCATGTAGGGTGGGGGCAGCATTACCTGGGAGGTGTACTTGTCTGCAAGGGACAAAATGACAATAGGAGGTGACTAGACTGAGGCTCAAACCTACAGAGGGGACAGGTCCTTAAACTCACACCTTTCACTCTCATCTGTTGGTGGGCATTCTTTCTCAGTCTTTACCTCCAGGGACAATAACCTTCAGCCCTGAGAGTGAAAGATCCAGACAGTAACTACCTTCCCCGTGTCTACTGTCCGTCTTGGCCCTTTCCATTCCCTCCCTCTTCTACTGCCTCTCCTGTTTCTTCCTACTCCTTGCTAGATGCTTAAGTTGACTTTGTCACTCTGGGTGGACCTGATCTGTGGGGGCTCTCACCTCTGTGATCCTCAGGCCCCCAAGGAAGACTGCTTCAGAGGTTTTCTCAGGTTACAGAGACAGATGGACCAACACATTAAAATTGTTAAACCAGGGGATATGGTCAGATCCCTAGAAGATCAAACTCCAGTGCATCACGATTCTTTCACAGCAGAGTCCTCATGCTGAGTGTCTCCCTCCTTCCCTCTCTCTTTAGCAATAACACCAAGCTGCAAACCCAACTCTGTCTTTCTCTTGCCCAGCTAGAATCCCTAATTGCTAAGGAGCTCAGCAGCCTACCAAAAATGACCTGGAGGTTGGGACCACAGGGCTCTGAGGGATATGTGCTTATTATAATCCATGCAACATTGCCACGGGTTTTCTGTGTCCATACTCCCCATACCTTCCTGCCCCCATATAGGCATGCCCCATAGGAACAAACTCCGAGGACTGCTTTCCTTCATTAGACTTTAGATATACCTAGGAACCCTCATTTTGGTATGCTATGGCCCTGTTTCTTCTCTCCTTTTACAGCTAACTAGAGCCTGCTATGAGGCTGCCTGGGCTCAAGCCTGGCTCCTAGCTTCCCTGGGGGTAGTCCCTCACTCAGGAGTAGAATGAGTGCTACTGGCTTTCCTAATCCAAATTCTGAGCATGACTGCAATTTGGGGAGATGACTGTTGCCCATGTTATCAGCTCACAGTAGCACTGGGAACCAGCTACCAAGCTTAGGCAGGAGGTATCTTAAGGGGGAGCAGGGATCCAGAGCTTCTCTGAGCACCCTGGCCCCCCAGATCGTGTACTTCACTGCTACATTCCCCTACGTGGTCCTCGTTGTGCTGCTGGTGCGAGGGGTGCTGCTGCCTGGAGCCCTGGATGGTATCATCTACTATCTCAAGCCTGACTGGTCAAAGCTAGGGTCTCCTCAGGTGAGGAAAGGTAGTTTGTGGCAACAGGGTTGGGAGATGCTGCCTGTTGAACAGGGTCCCTTGTGATGCTTCTCTTGACCCATCCCTTCCAGGTATGGATAGATGCTGGGACCCAGATTTTCTTCTCTTATGCCATCGGCCTGGGGGCTCTCACAGCCCTAGGCAGCTACAATCGCTTCAACAACAACTGCTACAAGTAGGAACCCGCCCCTGCTCTGCCTGCCCTGCCTTGCCCTGCCCTGGAGCAGTGGAACTGCTTAAACCAGAATATTCTGTCCCTCCACCCTCAGGGATGCCATCATCCTGGCACTCATCAACAGCGGGACCAGCTTCTTTGCTGGCTTTGTGGTCTTCTCCATCCTGGGCTTCATGGCCACAGAGCAGGGTGTGCATATCTCCAAGGTGGCAGAATCAGGTGAGCTGCCTGACTTCAGCCAACCTCCAGAGCAGCAGAACTACTCTGATGTCGGGCACACACACACACACACACACACACACACACACACACACACACACAAATATTCTGACATGTGACACATGAGTTCAGCTAGCTCTATGCAGCTGAGATGCATGACTCTATGCAGCGGAGACAAAGCAATTCTCTGGAGCTGGGGACCCATATCACCCACTCCCAGGACTGCAGGGTGTATCCTCATGTTCATTGAGTGCTGCAGATAGGAATAAAGGAGATGCTCCTTCAGCTGCTGTGTCCCCCCAGGACAACCAGCAACTGCCATGTCTGCTGGAGCCCAGGGAGGGTAGTGTGAGTCAGGAGTCCTGCCCCACAGGGTGAGGCTGCCAAGGACCACAGCCTTTCAGAACTCTGGTGTGAGATGCCTATAGGACCTCAATGGACTTAGCCATGCTAAAGTACAAATAGTCCTCAGATTTTTATTATTTTATTATCTGGGGGATAGGGGTAACCTTTAGCACTAGGGTACTCAGGATGATGCTGAGGGCCAGTCTCACCCTGAATCTTTGCACTCAGGGCCTGGTCTAGCCTTCATTGCCTACCCACGGGCTGTCACACTGATGCCTGTGGCCCCACTCTGGGCTGCCTTGTTCTTCTTCATGCTGCTGTTGCTCGGTCTGGACAGCCAGGTTTGCAGGAGCTCTGGGGCAGGAATGGGGTAGGGGCTGGTGGTGGTCAGGGGACTTGGCACATTGGGCAAGAGGTGCATGGGGACCTGGGGGACCTGGGCCTGAGCTGCCCTGGACACAGTTTGTAGGTGTGGAGGGCTTCATCACCGGGCTCCTGGATCTCCTCCCGGCCTCCTACTACTTCCGTTTCCAAAGGGAGATCTCCGTCGCCCTCTGCTGTGCCCTCTGCTTTGTCATTGATCTCTCCATGGTGACTGATGTAAGTGGGGGTGAGGTGGGTTACTGTCAGTTTCCAGCCATGGGCCATCTTCCCTGACCTGACTCTGTTCCTCAGGGCGGGATGTACGTCTTCCAGCTGTTTGACTACTACTCAGCTAGTGGCACTACCCTGCTTTGGCAAGCCTTTTGGGAGTGTGTGGTGGTGGCTTGGGTTTATGGTAGGTCAAAATGAAGGGTTGGGTTAGAAATTGTGGGGTAGAATGGGGATGAATGGTCTCCAACTCTAGCCTATCTACCTCATCCTGTTCCAGGAGCTGACCGCTTCATGGATGACATTGCCTGTATGATTGGGTACCGACCTTGCCCCTGGATGAAATGGTGCTGGTCCTTCTTCACCCCACTGGTCTGCATGGTAAGGCTGGAGAAGTAGGCAAGTGGTGTGGTGTAGTGGGGCACCAATGACTGCAGGCATTTGTGTCTACAGGGCATCTTCATCTTCAACATTGTGTACTACGAGCCACTGGTCTATAACAACACCTATGTGTACCCATGGTGGGGTGAAGCTATGGGCTGGGCCTTTGCACTCTCTTCTATGCTCTGTGTGCCCCTCCACCTCCTGGGCTGTCTCCTCAGGGCAAAAGGAACCATGGCAGAGGTAAGGTCCCTATCTAACTTGTTCCTCAAAGGAGCAGACCATTGCTCAGAAGCATGGCCAGCTCAGACTGGAGGGGGGAATGGATGGGAGGAAAGCTAACCCATTATGGTCTCATGTGGCAGCAAGGAGGCAAGACCCACCTCTCACTTCCCTGGCTCCACACAAGGACCACTTAACCCTGCTTCCCATTACAGGGAGCAGGGCCTGAAAGGGTACCCTAAGGGAGATATCTTGCTGGCAGATAGTAGGAGCTAGAGAAGTGGAAGCAGTTGCATGTGAACCATGGGAAGTTCAGCATGCCCTCCTCTCCCACAGCGATGGCAGCACCTGACCCAGCCTATCTGGGGTCTCCATCACTTGGAATACAGAGCTCAGGATGCAGATGTCAGGGGCCTGACCACCCTGACTCCCGTGTCTGAGAGCAGCAAGGTCGTCGTGGTGGAGAGTGTCATGTGACAGGCACCCCCAGCTCACATCACCAGCTCATTCTTTGGTAGCCATAGCAGCTCCAGCTTTAGCCCCTACCTATCCTTCCTGGGGCTTGCCTTTCCTTGACAGTTTGGGGGTCTGCCTAGGGGGAGGGGAGGAAGCACCATGAGTGCTAACAAAAATAACTTTTTCCATTTTTAATAAAACGCCAAAAAATCACAACCCACCAAAAATAGATGCCTCTCCTCCCCACCCCAAAACCACGCTGGTATTTGCGTTGCTTCCAGGCCCTACCTCCCCTCCTTCTTCCCAGTGCCCAGGACTCATCTCCTAGCCTTGCTAAGTCCACCTGCCTGCCTCCAAGCTCTGCTCTGTAACACACTTTTGTCCTAGAAACAACAGTGGCAGCTTGGGTAACAGGAGAGGAGGGAAAATAAGGTAGGACAGGAGGGAAGGCAAGAGAGGGACAGTGGAACCAAGATGAATATTTCAGCTGAATTAGACCCTTCCTACCCCTATTCTAGAAGCTAGAGAGCCAGTCAGCAATGGAACCTTGTGTTCCTGCGCCAAGTGCCTGCATTATAGATGGGGAGAACTTCGTTGTGTGTGTACGAAAATTAACTTTTTCCATTTTTAATAAAACGCCAAAAAATCACAACCCACCA
>JADRCD010127149.1:3913-18050 GCA_019843815.1 Montemys delectorum | reverse complement strand
TCTCTCTCTCTCTCTCTCTCTCTCTCTCTCTCTCTTTCTCTCTCTCTCTCTCTCTCTCTCTCTGTGTGTGTGTGTGTGTGTGTGTGTGTATGTGTGTATCTATAGATCTCTTATCTCTTAGTGAAGGTGAATACCAGAAGTAAACAGAGCCTCTAGGCAGAGGCTTATATTTTGCACATTTTATAAGAAAAACTTGAGAGTGAGACTTCTGCTTGTATATTTCTAAAAAGCCTCCACCATCCCCACATTTCCACTCCTTTCCTTCACATCCCCACCTTTCTTCTCTGACCCCAGCCAAGGAGTGTGAATTTATAGACTTAGTTTTCATAGGCAAAACAAAAGCTTCAGGCTGTTGAGTATGTGAGTCTGTTGTGTGGATGTTCTGTACGGTCTCCAGCCAGAGACTGGAGTGGGAAAGTGGGAGCCTCAATGGTGTCCTCACATGTTCCTTTGCCTCTTAAGTCTGTGGGATGGAAGGCTGTAACATTGTCCCACGGAATCTGGTTCTGTTCACTCGACATGCTCAGACTTGCTCACACCCAGCTCCCTGGGCTGGGCATGATTGCAGGGATTTCCCATGGACACAGCCCAGGGAAAGGATCCTGGGCATGGCTCCCACCTCCAAGCTAAAGGCTGATGTATTTTTGACATCTCAAGTCTTCCGTGTAGCAGCTTAAACCCACATCTGTGTCCCATCAAGCCTGAAACAGCCAAGTAGCCCTTAGAAAGGCTTCCTTCACACAGAGCTGGACTAAGCCAGGGAGGTGGGGCTAGGTAAGGGTGCAAGCCTTTGGGGACGTTCTTACTGTGCTAAAAAAGCCACTGCAAACATAGCAATAAAAACACTTCATTTTCCAAAGTTGGCTCCTGTTTCTGCTTCTCTGGAAGAGGAATGAGGTGGGGATGCAGGTGTAGGAACCTTCCTCCAGCTTTGTATTCACTAAAGCCCATTCTGAGGGTTTTTGTACCTAGTACCACGTCAGAAACTGGAAATAAAGCAGGAAAGGAAGCCTCAATCCTCTAGAGAGCATGGAGTGATAGTAAGTTCAATAGGAACAAATGCAGCAGAGAGAGGCTTGTAGCCTATGAGTTAGTCCAAAAATTTTTCTAAACCAAGCATGGTGGCTCATACTTACAAGCCCTGAACTTGAGATACTGAGGCAGGTGGATCAAGAGAAGTATGTTTGTGAGCAAGGAGCCTTCCAAGATCTAAAACTAAAGGGCACACTAGGATCACAGATAGTAAGAGGTAAGCTGGTGCAATGAACCAGGGACTAGGCATCAGCATCTAGACCTGTCTGGTGACACTGGAGCTGGGTATGGGTGGGGGAGGTTTTTTGGATTGGGGTCTTCTTTCCTGGCAGTACCAGAAGGGGCTGTGGATGACTACATGATGCAGGATTGAGGAGTCAAGATGAAAACACCAGAGATTTGGCTTGAGCCACAGGAAGAACGGTGCTGCCAGGTCCTGTGATTGGGACAACTGGGAGTTGGCTTTGGGCAGGTCATCTGGGAAATGTCATCCAAGTAGAGATCTCTGGTTGGCAAATAGACACAGGACTTTGCAGTTCTAGAAAGTCTGGCCTGGAGCTAAAACTTCTGAAGTACTCACCACATGAGTCCTGAGTCTGGAAGGGCTGGAGGTGGAGCTTAAGTGGGTACAGAGGAAGACTCAACAGCATATAACATCCTGGACCAACTGGCCTTCAAGGGTCAAAGATGATAGTGCTATATATAGTTCACTGTGTGGCAGAGATTAGGGGGACCCAGATGAGAGTGGCCTTGGGCAACATGCAAAAGCCTCATTTAAAAAAAAAAAAAAAAGGGAATTCAAAAAGTCAGCTAGGCCAGGTAGCCTAGGCCTGTCAAACCAGCTACTCAAGTGGCTGAAGCATGAGGATCAAAAGTTCAAGGCTGCATGCGCTGCAGAATGAGTTCAAGGCTTTCCTTACACTGAAGATACGATCAATGACAGAGCAGTTACTTAGTGTATACAAGGCCCTGGGTTTAATTCCCAGGATTGCCAAAGGCACTGGCTGGAGTCAGGGTGGAGTTAGCTGAGTCTGGCCATCCTAGCTATTTTCGGGAGCTATGGCAAGGGGGAACTGCAAAATCAAAATGTCTTCCTGGGCTGTAAGTTTAAAGCCATCCTGGACAACCTATGAAGATTGTCTCAAAACACATAAAGAGTAAGAGATAAAGCTCAGAAATAAAACACTTGCCAAGCATGTGGAACACCCTAAGTTCAATGCCCAATGGAGGAAGGGAGAGACCCAAATATGTACATGAATGAATGATCAAGTTATAGCTTATTCACAGAATTTTAGTTAGCCTGAAAAAGGAAATTGAGATATATATTGTATGGATGACCCTGAAGGACATGATGACTGGTAAAGTAAGCTACTTCTGTAAGAACATGGTATGATTCTACTCACAAGAAACTCCTAGAGCAGAACAGTCAATCTAGAGACTAAGTAGAATGATGAGGCTTAACCTCAGACCAGGAGCTAGGGTTTAGGAAACATGATATCAAGTTCTACATGTGTAAATGCTTAATGGCATCAAAACTATGTGCTTAAAAATGGTGAAGATGTTTTAGGATGTGTTGTAAGTATATACATTTATGCTTTACTAAATCTCAGCATGTTATCTTCAGCTGCAGAAGATCTTTCTCAGGTCTACTAGAACACCCCCCTGGCCTCACACTACCCTTTCTTTCAACTAACTCCACCCATGAAAAATGAGCTTACAGCATCAGGCTCTGTTCAGGATGAGCACTCTCACCTCTCCTTCAGGCTAAAGGCCTTCTCAGCAACCAGTCAACTTCAGAGACAGAAAATGGTGACATAGAAAGCAACTTCACAGAGCTGTGCTATTTAACTGGGTGCTACAATAGATTCCTATTTACTCAGGAAACCTGCTCCTATACAAAGGTTTAAGAAACAGATCAAAAAGTCCAAGTAGATTGAAAAAAATGGAGTGGCAAATCATCAGACAGGATACCCCAGAATCTGGGCCAGAGAGGGTAGTGGCCAGGGTCAGGGTGGAAAGGCAGGAGAGGTGATCTGGACTTTGGCCTTCCAAAGCACAGACAAGCAAGCTCAGGGAAGCCCAAAGTAGTCCAGAACACTTCCTGGAAAAGTGGACTAGTCCTAAGCCTTGGCATAGCAACCAGAGGGTGTCACCTGAATGTTCCTGCCCCCATAGGCACCAGCTCTAAACTGCTGTGAAGGGGGTGGACTACTCACAGGGCAGCCATGCTCTGAGGGTGGGGAAGAGTGACAGAATGCTTGAGAAGGCAGCTGCTTGGCCTAGCCCCATACAGGTCAGACAGGAGTAGGAACATATTTAGCTGACAACCATCTAGCCAATATCAACATCTTTAGAAGTCACTCCAATTCCAAGAGATACTTCTAACCTGCTCCCATAATTCCTCCACCCAGTCTTCCCAGACAGTAGGTATAGCACACACCCTTCAAGGGAAGGCTGATAGAGGAGGGTAGGGTAGGGGCAATAAACACCTGATCAGGAATAGACCCTTTCTTGAGCCCTGCTAGAGAGCAGCCTACGTACAGGCTGATCTTGCTCTAAGGAAGCAAGCAGTGAGGGCACAGACCTATCAGCAAAGTAAGCCAGTGAGTGTGGAGGCAAAATCTTATCTAGTAACTCTTCGGGGCTGGTGGGTAGCAAAGACCCAAGCACTATGCAGTCCTTTCTCTACTGCCTTGAAGCCCCTCTCCACTGCCTTGTTCTGCAGTAGCAAGCTCTAGGTCACTGCCAAGGACAGTCTCCTTTCCCAGTCAGCATTAGTCAGAGGTCATGTTGTAAACCTTCAGGAGGGGGTTGGGCAGGGAGTGACTGGTGGCACTCTGCCACATTCTATCTGTCCTAAATGTGATGAATAGGAACTCAGAGAAGGCACCAGGAAGTCCTGCTGGTTTACCAGGCTTCCCAGACAGTTGCCAACTCCCAGGGAGACTGACAAGACAGACACTCCCCAAGAGCCATAAAGCAGTGTTGTCCGGACTTGAAGGGGGAGGTAGGGTGGAGGCAGAGAGCAGGAGTTTTGAGGGCAAGTGTGAGTCTGGTCTTCAGGGGCTAAGAAGAAGCTCAAAGAAAGAAAAAAATGCTACACTGAGCCTCTCCAGCCTTCCTGGACAATCTTTAACGTTGAGAGAGGAGCAGCAGAATCATCCCCAAAGCCTCAGTTAGACATGAACTGTTGTTTACACAGAATAATTTATTCCCCTCAGAATTAAACAATTGACCTGCTTCACAGCAGCCTCCTTTAGGACACATTGCAAAATAAAAAGGGGTTCAACTGCAGGCCAGGTCACCAGTGCTTTTCTACACTTCTAGGAGTGGAAAAGTGCCCTGGCCAGGCAGAACAGATGCAAAATTACTCTGAATAAACAACAGTCAGGTCCCTTTTGGTATAAGAGGAGTATGTGTAATGGTGCCAACATGATGATCTATAAGCCATGGAAGAAAATTGGGGAAGTAGAAGGGAATAAACCCAAGTACCAAAGGGGCAGGCTGGGCTCCAAGGAAGCAGTAAGCATGGGTCAGGTGGAAGCCAGCTGCAGGCAGGGAAAACCCAAGCCTTTACTCCTCCTTCTTGTCTGAGGGACCACGTACTGATGCCTGGAAAAGGAAAGAAACCCAAAGACTGAAGTTAGCAGGGCCTGGGCCCACCCGTTTAGCACTTAGTTCCCCACTCCTGGTAATAACAAACACCTAGGCAAGCAAGGTGCC
This sequence comes from Montemys delectorum, assembly GCA_019843815.1. Taxonomy (NCBI): domain Eukaryota; kingdom Metazoa; phylum Chordata; class Mammalia; order Rodentia; family Muridae; genus Montemys; species Montemys delectorum. The sequence continues at coordinate 13,295 of JADRCD010127149.1, read as the reverse complement.
TTAACCTCAATAGCACCCTAAAGCTTGCCAGTCTACCCCACCCACTAGGGAAGACCCTCGATCTAATGCCGGGGAGGACTGGCAGTTGGAGGAGTCCACTTCAGCTCTCTTTTACTGCAATGGAAGCAGAACCAAGACCTCCTCCAGAGCACACAGCAGGCTAGTCTTTAAACCCAAATTTAGGGCTTTTTCACAATTGTGTACCTTCCAGTTAAAACTCAAATCCTTGGGGTTGGGAGATAGCATCTGCCATAAAAGCATGAGGACCTGGGTTCAATCCCAAAACACATAAAAAGCCCGATGTAGTAGAGCATACTTGTAATCTCAGAGCTGGGGAGGCAGATCAATTAGATTCCTATGACTAGGTAGCAAGTGTACATTGTAAGCTCTAGGCAAATGAGATATCCAGTCTCATAAATTAAAATGAATAGCTCTTGAGGAGTGATACCCAAGGTTATCCTCTGGTGTCCATTATACATGTATGGACATGTGCACGGAAACACAGACCAAACCCTAAGTCCTGCCCAGATAGCCTGCTATATACTGAGGGTCCAGGCACTGCTTGTGGGGCTGGGCCCTTCCTCCTACCCACTACCTGATATAAACCAAACAAATCTAGGGATCTTTACTTGGCTCCTTCTACTCACCTTCCTGACCACCTGAGCTTCCAGCCAGATCTGAAGTTGTGAGCCTACCCTGAAAACTCAGATCAACAACTAGTACTTAGCAGGTAGGATGACCTTTGAGGCTTTCTCCTTACTTACTTCAAACTTTGCCAAACATTACCCTTCCCCCCCACCCCATTCCACAGGTGGACAAAAGCAGGTCTCTATATTATTGAGGGAGTTTTGTTTTTTGAGACAGAGTCTTAGTATGTAGCCTAGGCTGACTTGTAATTTTTTTCTCAACTTTCCAGTCTCAACTTCCTAAAGTACTGGCATTTTGGGTGTGGCCACCACACTGAGCTTTCCCATGTATGTTCCTAATGAAACAGCATACCCTAGAATGTTAAATAACCCCTTTTTAGGGGCTTGACACTGGATTTAAGGTAGGAAAGGCTCAGAGCAGAGAGTCAATCTACTGACAAGGCCTGCCCTTGAACTTTGCAGGTTTTAGCCCACCATCTAGTACCATGCCACACCTCCTGCACGAAGGGTTCTAACAGCTGGGTCTGCTGTAAGCCTACACTTAGCAACAATGGAGGCAACAGGCTCCTTAATACCCTAGAAACTGTGTTGTAGGACCCTGACCCTAAGCTGCACCTACAGAAAGGGATCAACACTGACCTGCAGCTTGGCATGCTCTTCTAGCAGGCGGTCATATTCTTTGGTAAGGCCTTCAGACTGCTTCTGCATAGCCAGAGCCTCGTTTTCAGCTTTCTCAAGTTCTAACAACAATACAAATGAATACAGGAAGAAATCAAAAGACTATCTAAGGAAAAAAAAAAACCCTATCTGCTTATAACATGGGAAACTGCTGTAAATCTGTCGCAAAAGAAGTTATACAAATAAGGTTCCAATGTTTGTCAATGTTTCTGCCTTTACATACCACTAGTGGAGGGGTGTAAGGAAGGGATAACCCAACAGCTAGATGGAATAAAAAGTCAGCACCAGCCCCCTTAGTCCTTTAAATGGAAGGACACTAATGGTTCCCAGAAGGGGTAACCTTTTAACTGGCTGGCAGTGAGAGGCAATGAGCAAAATCCCAGTATTAAGACTCCTAGTGACATTGGCCAACACCTACAGTGCTGAATGAGTCTGGAATTAATCTAGAAGTGAGGAGGGAAAAAGAAGGGAGAAAGGGAAGATGGATCACACAAATTCTTCCTGATACTCTTTTGTTCTTAGCTCCAAGGCATCTTGGGCCTCTCCCCTGCCTGCCTATCTTCACAGGAAACCCCTAGTGAGCACTACTAAAGTATGCACAGCAGCTGTTAGGGCTTCTCCAAGACCTACTCAAAGATGCTCTAGCAGTGAACTTGTTTGATCACATTTGGGTATGAAGGTGCTGAGTGCTATGTGTTTGTTTCCACCCAACTCTTGAGCTTTCACATGAAGTGTGCTATTAATACTTGATCTATGGGGGCATCAATGAACAGTGAGTGGAGCTTCTGGGTGTAATAGGACAGCCATCCTCACTTTTCTTGGTGCTGGCCAGCTCATCTTTTAGTTTCCTCAGGTCACTCTTCAGGCTCTTGTTCTCCTCTAACTTCATTTCAGTACTCCCAACATCCAACTTGCCTCCATCTTCAGCAGCTCCCTAGGGAAAGTGCCAAATACCTGGGTTATTCAGATGGAAGTGAAAGTGAAGTTCCAGACCAGTGTACTCCACAGAACTCTAATTTCTCAAGCTACTTCGAGCAATTACTGGCCCTTTTGGAAATATCAAGACAAAAGTGGGCCACTATGTAGCTCCCAGGCACAGACCAGGATATAGCTAGCTGCTGAGGAAAGAAACACCTGCTGCAAACTCATTCATAGGCTATATACACTCTGCCTACCCCGGCCCCTAGACCTACTTTCCCACCAGCAAAGTTCAGTGGCTCTGTATTTACCCATCTGACCAGTAACTCAACTTGCTGTCACCTGGAGCTCATAGCCCAGATAACCTAAAGAACCACACCTATTCCTTCTCTTCCCTGATTCTTGCAGCTCACTACAGGCAATGACTCCAAAATTTGTTTATATTCAACTGCAGCCCACCAATCTCTAAACCATCACTCTCCTTCCCAGCTTGGCTTACACTACACATGTCCTCTGACAGGCCAACAAATTAGTCTCTTCTTCCCTAATACCAAGGGGTCCATAAGCCCCATGATCATAAAGGGTTGCAACTAACAACTAACTTCTAAAGAATAAGGGTCTTCTTCAGTACAGGTCTTTATTCCTATAGAATATTATCATAAAACAAAACAAAACAAAAAAAACTGCCACTGGAACCAGCATATGGAGACAACAATGGTAATACCCTCTTTCTCTGCTGTGTTCTCATGAATGAAGAGAAGGCACCAGAGTTATCCTGGATCCTTCCAATAGGCACACCCTACCCACTAAAAGCTCTTTCTTCAGGGATCAGCATTCTCACACAGGCCCCAGCCTAATAGTAACTACTGTGGATTCTTAGAGATGTGGCACTAGCACTGTGGTTCTGGGCATCCTACTCAGGTTGTAAGGGAAGACTTACCTTCTTTAGCTGATCATTCTCCTCCATGTATTTCTTGGCCGCCTCACTGGCACTTTCTGCTTGCTTTTTAAAGGCTTCATTGGAGGCCAGCAGTGTGGCCTGCTGGGAGATGAGAGTCACCAGGCGTCTAAGCAGGCTGCCATTGTTTACAAAAAGAAGGGAAAAGTGAGAAGCATGAGAGCAAAGGGCCTGGCAAGAACTCTTCTTGGCTTGCTACCTGCCTATCCGGCCTCCAGCCTGGACCTGGAAACACAAAGTGGGGCCCAGGAACTGGCCTCTGCCATCCCCCTCGCAAACAGCTGCATTGGGCTCTGGGAAGTATCTCAGGCAATGATCAGAAGCTGAAGCACACCCAGGCACCAACCTAGCTATATAGCAATAGGTCTTGGAACACCAGAACTTTCCAGGTGAGGGTCTAGATGTGCTAGACAAGCCTCAGCACTGTTTTCCTTCTTGCAAGGCCAGGCTTGCCTCCCTAGGAGAACAATGTTAAGATAATAAACTTGAACACTTCCAACATGCCAAGTGAATTCCTCATAGTTACTTCATGAGGTAGTTACTACTGTTACTCTCATTTGACAAAAAAAAGAAAAGGTTCAGCAGGGTGAAGCGTGTCTAAGTTAAAGAAAAGAAATGTCTAGGAGCTAGAAATACGCATAGCAATAATTCCAACTCCCATCTACCGAACTCCAAAACCTACACTTGGAAACATACTCTCTCAGCTTCCAGGTCCCAACATGAGTAGAAAAAAACCTCTTCTCCTCAAAATCTCCTTCCCAAACCAGGTGGGACAATGTATCTGTTATATAATAGCACTCAAATTGAGGTTGTCATTAACTACTTGGGACACAGAAAAAAGAATCAAGACAGATGTACCTACTGCTTGTCTCAAACAACTGTAAAGGTAAACAGGTAAGAGAGTAGGGATAAGCACTGGGCCCTGAACAACAAACTAAATGAGCAGAGAGAAGACAGAAGGGCTTGCTACAGCCTTGGGAAAGTCACTGCTCAGGCAGCCAAGACGGGGGAGTACTTGCTCACATGCCTTGGAAAATCTAGCCACAGTATTTGGAGTCAGGCAAAGTACGTGCAGAGGCCTGGGGAAAATGGAAGAAAACATGCCTGATGCCTCCTCCAGGGCACTTCAATAGAAGTGCTTGTTTAGAAGAGTAGCAGTAGCCTTGGCCTACTCTAGGGCTGGCCTCTCTGGTCCCATCATGCATTGTCAGACCCTTGTCATTCCCATCTGCAGCCTGGGCAGGCAAGGGAACCAAAAACACATAACAGGTGAGCTGTCTTCTCAGCCTCAGTCCAGGATCTGAAGGGCTCTAAGTTGAACCCTTTTTGGGAATGCACATATGGAATAGAGGGACTCTATGGGTAGAAGCTTTGGTAGAAGCTCCTAGGGGTCCCTGGTGGCACAGAGAGAGCCAAGCTGTTGATTCCTGGCATGAAAGGAGAGTTTCCAGTGACATGTACTCTCTAAAATTAGCGACCCAGACCTCGTGGCCTAGAGCTCAGGTTTCCCTGCCTCAGCCCAGAGCTGCCCACCAGCCTGCTCCCCACTGGGCTGGAGCCCTGAAAGTAGAAGCTACCAAGTACCCAAGCAGCCAGCAAGAAGTCATGGGCATGACACACAGTGGCAGAAATTAGAGACACCAGTAAGAAAGGCAAGTGTGACTAGCTCCAACTCCCAGCACTGAAGCTTCCTGGTTCCTGAACAGGCTCCTGTAAAGTTTAAGAGGGCCCTCCCCATAGCTAGAAATGAGGGGAGGAGCATGTGTGCCACCTGGTGGTAGAGATGGAACCCATGGGCACTGCTGGGTCCTAGCAAAGATGAGTGAATAAATCAAGGCTTGCCACCCCTACCTGGCCAGGCAAATGGCTGCTGGGAGTGTCCACAGCTGCCAGTCCAGTTACCAAGGGAAGCCAGCCAGCTGGTAGATGACTGTCACAACTAGAAAGGCAGTCCCATCTGTACAACTCTGTTCAATGCTATTGTAAGCCTTCCTCAGATATTGTAAATGAGGGTTTCCTGGATAGTCCAGAATACTCACAGAATACAGCATCCACAAAAACCAAAGGCCAAGACCCTGAATAGTATCTGCTCACAATTCTGGCATTTGATTTGCAGCCATTAACAAGACAATCACATTGCCAACCTGGCCCTGATTTTTCTTCCTCTGGCCAACTGTTATGGACATTTTTTCCATCTTCCTCCCAGGGTACCCTAGTTGGCCACCAAAGGCAAACACTCTAATTGCACCCCCAACACACACACTGACAGTTCTTTCATACCAACTATGTTGGAGCTAGGCCTCTAATCCATCCAGGGTTGATTGTGGGTCATTTTCTTGCCATTTCCTCTTAAGTCCATCTTCTTTCCTTCTCTGCCTTTGCCCTCTAACTTATCCTTATCCTTCAACTATCTAACTTATGCCTTATCCTTCAACCACTTAAGTTTTCAGAGGATGTGTACTCTGTAACATATGTTGCTACTGATAAGTTGGTTTTTAGAAGTCTCCCATCTGGTACACTCTTCCTCAGGTGTCTACTTTGCAGTCTGTATTTTTTTCCAGCTAGTTTTATTCCCTAAAGGGTTTATCTGCCACCAGACTCATAATAACCTACTAAACATCAGATTATGATATTACATAAACACTCAAAATATAGCCTGCCAAGATGGGTCTTCCCTTACTCCATCAAAACCAGCAGCCCCCAATATACCATAGGCTCTTGAATTCACTTTCTCAGGATATTCAGTATTCTGATTGTCTTATCAGGCTATAAATACCTTTGGGCTGGGCCCTATACGTGTCATCTCTTCTCCTCCAGGTACAATGAAAAAAAACTTCCAGGCGACCTAATTTCACTCCTGGAACAGGGAACACTCCCTGACAAGTAAAGGAGTACGTTTGAAGCTGCTTGTCAGGTCCAAGCCTGCCCACTTTCTCTTGTTAAACCCATGTCTATCTGGCACTGGGGGCTGGGAGTGGGGCATAAACTGATATAGCACTCATCACCCTATCTAACAGAGGTGACAAAAGACAGCAGCAGGAAGATGCTGGCTCAGATTCTGTCAGTGAGCAAGCTAGGCTTGTGGCTGAAGTGGCAGCTGAGAAGCCACATGGGAAACTTGATTCACTACCTCAAGCTGATGAGAGACCCAAGCTCTAGCCTCCACTCCAAACTTTAGGGACCTGGCAAGAGAGATTAGGTCGTTCCTAGTGTGCTGGCCAGCATTTGCCAGCCCAGAAACCAGTCTTCTGGAACGTTTTACTGCTTTCCCACTATTTAATAGTCTCTCAAGCACTCTCTCCATTGTTTTCTATATGGCATTTGTCAGGCTTCTAAAACTGAGTGAAGCATATGGTAAACAAGAACAAGCTTCAGAACTTCATACTCTAATCCAAAAACACAACAGCCTACAGAAATCAGAAATGACCACTTCATGGCCTCTATTCCTGCACAGATAGCATCAATCTCTGTTTTATCTCCTGAAGACTTACATAGATTAACTGTTTATATCTACTCACTTAAAAAGCATAGGTGAGGCCTGATGGTGGTGGAGCATACCTGTAATCTCAGCAGGCCAGCCTGGTCTACAGATCGAGTTCCAGGAAAACCAGGGCTACACAGAGAAACCCTGACTTGAATACAAACAAAATAAAAACTAACAATGCATAGGTGAAAACCTAAGAGCCAAAGAAAGTTCCTAAAGATCTAGAATCGCTGACACAACAGCTCAGGGTTCATATTAACTGAATCCAAGCACAGATTTACATCCCCGAAAACAAAACTTAACGGAATACAGATGTGTCCTTGGCAGACAAATACCTGAACTCAACTTGGCATTCCTGGTAAAAATGTTCTTGGATGCTAAGCAGAGCCATCATGCTTTTATAAAAAGGTTGAGTACACCAAGAGAAGGCAGGAGATACTGAATCTCTCTCTTTCTCTCTCTGGTCTCTAAGAAACAGGTCAAGCACATTAAGTAAAGAGACAAGAAAGGCTTCACAGGCACTTTTCACCTATGTGCCCCAGGGAGCATACAGGAGGAAAACATGAATAAGAAGTGGGAAAAAGAAGCAAGTCCCAACTGAAAGGCTCCATGATGTGGTCCAGAACAGCCCCAGCTAAGAAGCCATCCCTGCAGACATTAAGTTGTATACACTAGCTCTGCTATACTTCTGCCCCATGTCAAGTAGGACTTTGGTGTCAGAGTGCCACCTGCTGATTTCGTGCTGTCACAGTCTAAGATAAGGTCCTACAGTTTGGCCATAAACTTAGGACTCTGTGAATCCCAACTATTGGAAGAAAATATGAAGTGGCTATCCTGTCAAGGAACCACAACTAGGAGATGCCCAGGTAAGACTTCGGGTCATAAAAAGTGGTAGTACCGGGGGGTTCCACTGCCCCACCCTCTCAGCAGTCATTAAAATAAGGAAGAGACAGACATGCTCAAGAAAAGGGGGTATAAACACTCAAGGTTATCCAGAGAGACCTACATGGCTGACTCATGACAGAGAGTAGGGCAGAGACTTCTGGGATCACAGTATCAAGGATGTATGTCAAGTCTCTATGCCCAAAGAGACATGTCAGAAAGATCCAGTGGCCAGAGCATAGGCTAGTAGAACAGTAGAAGATGCTTTTCTGCCAGTGGACACAAAGGGTAACACAGTGACTCTTCTGTGGTAGTGGTCCTAAGGGTACAGGAAGACAGGCTTTGAGAAGAGTAATACCCACAGGCTATGTCATGGGTACAGTTTCAGACTTGAAAAGGAGAGTTCTAGAGGCTACTGAGGAAGAATATGAAAGTTTATTAACACTACTTAAGATGGTGAGTTGTACCTGGCTCTCTTACCACTAACATTCCATCTTCCCAGCTTCCCTCTCTCTTTCTCTCTTTTGCAGCTCCTAAGCCTCCTCCTCTTTCTGGAATATACTCAGTCCTGACTGTCTGTGCCCAATCCAGGTTGCCTGCCCTGTCTTCTCAGGCATGGCCCCCTCAGTGTACTCTGATGCCCAAATCTACTGGCTATTCCCTCAGAAGCCTCCTAAACAATCTGTCCACAGAGCTCTCTCCCTACCCCACCCCTTATTTCATTTTTTGAGACAGGATTTCTCTTTTAGCCCTGGCTGTCCTGGAACTAGCTGTAGATCAAGCTGGCCTTGAACTCACAGAGATCCATATGCCAATGCTTCCCAAGTATTGGAATCAAAGGTGTGCACTACTACCACCCAGCCAGAGCTTCCTTCCTAGTTGGCAACCAGGTTCTCATGTTCAGTATGCTCTTAGCAGAACATCCTAGCCACCAGTGCCTTTCATACCACCTCTCCCTAACTCCTGCTATTACTGCTTTGGTTCAGCATACCAGCATTTCTCATGATGACTTTTCATTCCTAGAATCTCCTACTCTCCTTCATAATACTCATAAAAAAAACCTTAACCCACAATGCTAACCAGACATAGTACTAACTGCCCAACCATCAAGAGATCTTGTTCTTTGTCTCTCCTAATCCATCTACCCCATTCTATCAGCCAGGACCTGTCTAACTCTTCCCAATGAAGCAAAACCACAAGAGACAGCAGGGGAAACACAGACATCTCAAAAAGGACCAGGAAGCCCAAACAAGGTCAGATTAGCTAAGGCATAGGAAAATAATGACAACCAAGAGATTTATTTTCTATTGTTTATATTAAAAATAAGGCTAAAAGGCTTTATATGTTCACTAGTTAGAAATTTAGACATGCAATGCTGGAGACTTAAGTTATCTTAGCCCACACTTTTAATCCCAGCATTTGAGAGGCAAAGGCTCCAGGATCTCTGAGTTTGAGGCCAGCCTGGTCTACAGATGGAGTTCTAGTAGGACAGCCAGGGCTACACAGAGAAACTCTGTCTCAAAAACCAAAAAAAAATAAATAAATAAACTTGTGGTTCTGCTCACAAAACCAAGAGTCTTATACACAAGAGGCAATCCTGCTACCAGTAAGCCATGCCTTCTGTCCCTGGGAAATAACTATTAATGTGAAGGTAAAATGTTGTTCAAGTATACATCTTCCTGAAATGTACAGAGAGGGTTTTGGAATCCATTGGAGTGGGCAACTTCTAATCCTATATAGTCCTAGCTGACACTGCATATGCTATGATCCTCCTGCCTCTGCCATCCTGGTGCTGGGACTATGGGAATGAGCAGG